>PVJI01005156.1:0-99770 GCA_004026765.1 Micronycteris hirsuta | reverse complement strand
TATGATCTCCCTTACATGTGGAATCTAAAAAAATAACCAAACTCATAGAGACAAAGAACAGGGTTAGGGTTGGACAAAATAGGTGAAGATGGTCAAACTGTACAAACTTCCAGTTATAAAATAAATAACTTCTGGGGATGAAATGTATAGCATGGTGACTATAGTTAATAAGACTTTATTGTATATTTGAAAGTTGCTAAGAGAGTAGATCTTAAAAGTTCTCATGAGAATAAAAAATATAGCTATGATATCTGCGGTGATGGATATTAAATTGACTCATTGTGGTGATCATTTCACAACATGCACAAATACTGACTCGTGGTGCTGCACACCTAAAACTAGGGGACAGTAAGCGGTCAATAAATATGGAATCATCATCATCATCATTCAAGATATCAAGTTTGGCAATCCTTAAAATGGAAAGGACTTCAGAGACACTTTCTTCTTGGCTATTAGTTCATGATCATGCATGACCACAAACAAATTTGTTAGCTTGTCTCTATTTTGTTCATAAATATAGGCAAGAATACGTTCATAAGGTTATTGTAAGATTCAAACAGGATAATCTGTGTAGAGTGCCTAGTAATGTGTCCAACATTTGATATAACTTTGGCCCCATCTCTTGCCTTACTCCATCACAAAGAATAGGTTATATATATTATATGAATAAGCAAATCTAGGAATATTTTCTCCAAATAAAGTGCTTAAAACAGATGCCTGCTACTTCTCCTAGGTAAGGTGGAAATGAGAAACAAGTCAAGAAAATAAGTTATAGTAACTGTTTACAAGTGAGATGCTGATGATGAAGGGACGGAAGACTTAGCGCCCTGGCTGTTTTCCTTGAGCCGGGATAAAAGAACTGATCTCAGAAATGAGGAGCTTGCTAGAATGGTTACATTGTTGATAATGAAGGTGAAGTATTCAGTTTAGATAAAGAATGTAAAGTGAAATATAGATTTTAAAATCTAATATCTTGCTATTCTGTAAGCATGCCAAATAAGGCTGCCAGCCAAGAAACAAAATGAAGAGGTTTGGGAAATGTTCCCTAAAGCAACAAAGGCTGTGGCAGAAGTCTAATATTATGAATTACATATCCATTCTAAAGGGCAAGAACATGAAAGGACTAAAGGCGGAAGGCCTGCCAAGGACAAAAGAACCCAGAAAGAAGCAGAAGAATAACAGAAAACAAAATCATCTTCTTCATAATTTAGCCAAGAGCCTTCTACAAAAGTTTATAATTCATGAAACTGAGCCCTAGAACAAAGTGCAAAACCATACTGTGAATGGGATTTCTTCATGCTAAGAATATTGAAAGCCATAATGTAATGGGTTGAATTGCATCCACCCAAAATTCATATATATAAGTCCAAACCTCCAGCACCATAGAATGTAACTTTCTTTGGGAATAGAGTTATTGCAATTGGGATTACTTAAAATGAGGTTGTGTTGAAATAGGATAGTCCAATATGACTGGCGTCCTTATAAAATGGGGAAATTTGGACAAAGACATGCACACATAGAGAATACCATATGCAGATGAAGGTAGAGATTGAGGTGATACATATAAAGCCAGGAAATGTTAGATTTCCACAAACCACCAGAAGCTAGGTAAGAGGCACGCAACAAATTCAGAAGGAACCAATTCTGCTGACACCTGGTCTCAGACCGCCAGCCTACAGGAGGTGAGACAGTAACTTCTGTTGTTTATGCCACCGCACTTTCTCACGGCAGCCCTAGAAACTGGTACAGATTTAGCTTCATCTGGCAATATCCCAGTGCTGACTAGCATTGCTACTCGCTATAAAGAACTTTGTTTTTTCTTTAAAAAAAATTTTATTTAATCGGAGGAATTCAAAGAGTGCTTAAAAACAGATCTTTTTATGGCTTTAAGAGAGGCCCAGTAAAGCTGGGAATCAAGCGATACAGGAAGGAATGTCTACCTCCAGGGAGCAGCCTGAAAGGGACAAGAGGGGTCCCCAAGATGTCAGGTTGATTGATTTCATACAATTAAAAAATGTTAGCTTGTTGTATATTATAATAAAAACTCATACATATGATGAATGTTGCACAAAGTTCACATTTAGGGAGGAGGAGTTGGCTTTTTGTTTTACCCTAATACTCTTCAACTGATGAAATATCAGAGCTACGTGACTTTAGACAACGCCGCATCCTACTAAAGGGGGAGTGGGGTAAGAGCAAGAAAGAGTAAATGGCCCGTGCAGTCATGAAGCTGGCCCAAGCCAGAGACCTTTTGTCACTGAAACTGAGCAGAGGTTAAGGTCTTGGACTGTGACAGCATCTCTGTCCCTACACCTTGTTTAATGTCAAAAGCTTACTTATTCAAAGAATAGTCCCTGGAGTCAACTCGGCCAGAATGCTTATGAAGCTCAGTATTTCCGCAGTAACTTTTATCTGGTCTCTTAAGCCACTGAATCGTCACAAATCTGGAATCCACCCAGTTTGTGCCATTCCTTTTGGTTCCTGACGTGGTTATGTGAATGCTGAACTTGAGCAAAGAGAGTTTCTAGAGCTGATAAAGCCTTGCAGACATGGCGTTTGGGAAGAAACAAAACCTGGGAAGTTGTCTCATTATTAATTGAGATTCCACCATTTGTTTTTGTTTTTAATCATCCCTTAAAGATTAAGAACTAAAGAGCAGAATCTATCTTAGAAAGAGTCAAACCCCTTCAATTTCCAAATCAGGAGGAGACCCCGAGTGATTGTGCCTTGCCCATGGTTGTACAGTGAGTTTGTAGAAGACGTGACCTAGACCACACTTTCCTGATTCCTAGTTCAGCTCTCCTTAAACAACACTGTACTGACACCCCAGGGAAGACTATATATCTTGCCTTGCTAATGATCAGTTTAAAAATGGATAATTATCACATGTGAAATATAGATGACAATGCACAAGCTTGACCAGCACCTGACCCCTTTATGCACTGCATTATCATAGCCCCAGCTTACAGAGGAAATGGGTTCTCTTCCAGTCACTTCCATTCAAGTATATTCTGTTTCTATATAAAAACTAGATATACTGGTAGGTACCATAAAAATATACAAATGAATATAATAGATAAACCTGTGCCAAACACATTTGACCTTAATCAAACACCATGTTTTCAAATTGCTCTAAAAGCAAAATAATTCTTTTGGGACTAGCCAGAGCATATTTTGAAATGCTTGTGCCAAGATCTCTGCAATTCAGCTACGAGCCGACAATGGTTGGCACTCCGGCATTCATTCAATCCAAGTGTACAAGGGTCTCAGTTTCAATATAATGGCTGGCTCCATCCTATGGTGCAGGGCTGGCAAGAATTCCACTGAAGTTAATAGGACATATTCCTCTTAGTGTGAAGGGAAGCAAACAAAACCAACTGCGCAAGTCTACTAAACACTCAAAGTGCTCCTAACTTACTTTTCTGGCGACTCTAGTCTCAATTACTCAGTGTATAGACCATAAATTTTGAGTCATAAGGAGCATTACTAAAGGGTTTTTTAAGCCTCTTTTATTCTAATTGCTCTTCAGCCACAAGTCTGCTTTTCAATTAGAAAATAAGTGATTAATTGATAGCCTTACAAAGTTCAGACATCAAAAGGAGAAAAGGAAACCAAATCCTGCATGACTGTTTAGGCTAGAAGATAATCAAGTTAGCAGTTCTATCATTTGTAAAATCAAACCCTCGTTTAAATGAAACATAACTTTTCACTAATAATAAATTCCTTTCTTAGCGTCTTCTTTTCTTCCTTATGCCAGTCAATAGATTGATATAAGGATTTATTTTGGTTAGAACACTGGATTGTTATTCAAGATTATGCTGATTTCTGCTTCTTCATTTTTAGATTTCTCTCTCTGATTTCAGATGCTTGAAAATTCTCAGAAAAGCAAAACTTTTTACTCCATAAGTAGGAATTAAAGTTTTAAAATACACATGAACATACTAGGCTACTCAATAAATATTAAGTGAATAAATGATGCCTCTAAGAGAAATACTTCCCATATAAATGGTTTACAACCTAACTCATTTGCTAAAGCTACTTGATTTTACTGAATTTGAATTCAAATGTAACTGTTTGAATATTTCATGCAAAAATATCTGAAATTGTATATTGTCACAATATTTTTAGGAATGGCGAGCAGACGCTTACATGTGTTGGAACAGAGTACAACACTATGGAATCCTCCTTTCATATAAAGAAGCATCCAGCTATAGTGGAGTCAGAGCAAGAGGAAACAGAGTTCTGAAACCCACCTGACAACCAGCCAGAAGAGAACAGAGCCACAGCTCCCGAAAAGAATCATTTCCATTTCCAATATTAACAGTTTTTTAGCTGAATTTCCCTTCACCACATTTGAATAAGACAGTCCCTCATTTAATGAGTTTGAATTCAGGAGTAATAGTAAATCTAGGAAAAAGAATATATTTGAAAAATATTCTGGCCTCTAAATATTTCCTATAAAAATATAATCTCTTCCCTTTAAAACACTTTATATAACAATACTCAAAAATGTTCATGGCATTTCTCCATGTGTTTGATTTTACTACACAATTTTTTTTTTAACTGACTACAGTCTTCACTAAAATTTTAGAAGCCAGACCTTGTTTAGAATGGAGAGTTTAAATCTCAGCAGGATTCTCTTTCCTTGCCATTCTAGTTCCAGGTTGGGGGATTGCTGCCAGGAATTTTCATAGGTGGACCCCTTTGGTCAGCTTGCTAAATATCTGGAATCAAAATATGTCTTCACTGGACTGGTTTGTGAAAGTGATATTTGTTCAGTCCTCCCATCTGGGGGTAAATGGATGCCCCCAAGTAGGAAATGTGAGTGTCTGTCCAAGAGGTGTGGGGGTGTCTGCCACGGTTTCCTTTCCAGAGCATTTCTCTCACTGGGTTGGTGCATCTGGAATTCCTCCACTTCCTTATAAAAATGTTGATGTTTATTCAGACTTTCTGAATCTTGACAATGATGGTCATGTGCCTGTGGCCACCTACGTCCCTGGATGAGAGGCTGGCAGCCCTCAGGACCACTTATTCTGCTGTCTGTCACACATTTTCAGAGTTTTAAAAACATACTGGTCAAAGTCAAGTCCATGTAGACAATGTGTAAATGTTTAGTCTGAGGTATTTTTGATCTGTGTTTCTTACTATTGACAACTGAAACCTCCTCTCCTAGGTTCTTCGGTTCATGTTGGTCCTGACAAAATGAAGTGTAAACTATTTTTCTATCTTGACTGTACAAAGAGTAAGACTTTTTTCTGATGTGAACATGAAGGAAGTCTATGAGAAACCAAGGACAGCTGAAAGTAGTAGAATGATTGTACCTTTTACAGAGATAAGGAACAAGTGCAAAGGACCCATGGCCTAGGACAGTGGAGGAGGACTGAATGTGGGAGGTGGCGGCGGGCAGGGCAGGGGAGAGTAATGGGGGGAAACTGGGGACAACTGTAATTGAATAACAATAAAAAAATTTTAAAATACACTGCATGAGACATGATTAATTATGCATCACATTTACACATTTTATTCTAATATCACAGTGTACTCAAATCCCAGGCTTCTCACTATATCTGTGTAGCAAATATTTAAGGGAGAAAGACGTATTTGCAATCAGTTTGAGGATTTCCATGGCTTATCCCACTGTACCCGGATGACTTTCTTCTTAAGCTGTAGTTTGTTTATTCCATAATTAGGAAGGGTTAAAGTCTAAAATCAAGCCAGTATTATTTTTCCAGCTGTGCTTCTACAACCACAGCAGAGTTGGAAAGCATGTATACAACTGTAGGCACTCTGATATAATGATTCATCAGGGTCTTCTATGAGCATCAAGCCAGCCAGCCAGGCTAGTCCAGCTTTTCGAGGAAAGACAGTCCCAAAAGGGGAAACTCTACCATGGAAATTAGTTTGTAATTTAGGGAATATCTCAGGAGCCAAAGATTTCAATGAAACACTTGACCTCATGCAACCTTTTGATATTCCATAATTCCAAACTGTGTAGAGGTCTTAGAGTTAGAGGCTGAGGCATAAAATCTGTTTGCTGAGAGACATTTCTAACTTATTGAATATCAGGGCATGAAGGAGGAAAATGACTAAAACATTTTAGAGTTCCTTCCATTGGGCAGCAGCCAAACAAAATATCCATTATTACAGGGTAAACCTTTGTGTATCTGAGCAGACTGATTTTCAGATAGAATGTATGTATACATTCATCACCTGGAAAAACTCTAAAAATCTTCAAAATCTTGGTTCAGTGTACTCAGCAGAGCTATTAAAATGTTTGGACTGCACTTCCGCAAAGGATATTCGGATGCAGGAGGGCGCCCCGCCAAGGCTTCACTTCAGACCTGACACTGCCTCTGCCCTCTAGCAGGCATTGGAACTAACAACAGACTCCAGGAAGTGACAGGATGCTCCGCCGCTGTCATTGGTGCGCTTGGTGAACGGCACAGCCCCTGAGCACGTGCATGTCCACCCACGTTTCATTTCCCACTAATTACTGCGAAAATTTTTATATGTGAATATGTATGTTTACAAGGTTTATTTAGTCCCAAAATAATGGCAACACAATTTATTCGTTCATTTGAGGCAAAAATGTATACAGTGAGTTGAAATTTATATTTTTTCTATGTATCTCTCTCTAGATATATATAAAGAATTAGAATATAATTATATTTATGTTATTATGATATAGCATATTTAAAGTATAAAGAATATTTAAAGAAATAGTATATTTAACATATAATATTATATAATATATTTCTATTTATATATTATAATTGTTATTATAAAATATATATTATATATGTATATATATGTATATGTATGTATGTAAAGAGAGAGAGAGATTGTGAATGCTGGCAATCTGAAATCTGCAGGGCCGGTGGGCAGGAGTTGATGTTGCTATCTCGATTCCAAAGGCAGTCTGGAAGCAGAATTCTTTACTCTTCTGGGGACCTCAGTCTTTTCTCTTAAGCCCTTCAACTGATTAGAGGAGGCCCACCCACATTATTAAGGGTAATCTACTTTACTCAAAGTCAACTTACTGATATAAATATTCACCACATCTAAAATATACCTTTCAAAAATCTAAACTGGTATTTGGCCAAACACCTGAGCACTATGACCCAACCAAGCTAATATATAAAATTAACACATAAAATGCTGTCTTATGCATAATTCAAATTTTTGTCACTTACACATACCCAGATGAATATGTGGCAAACTCTAAACAAACCCACAAAAATATACTATATGAGCTATAGGCTTGCCATGTATTATTTTAATCTCATGCTTCTAGTTCTCATTTGGCACCTTATTTAGCCTTTGCCTAGAGAAAATAGCACTTGGAAGTTGTCATACTTAGGCCTACAGATACAACAAAGCAAGGTAAAATTCACTGAAACCTAAATCAACACCATAAATACATTTTGTCAATTCTTGCCATCCCACCTTTCTCAGGACTCTGGCTTTCCCCTGACTGAGGAGCATCTATAAGATAGGCTTTCCCTTGCTAATTTAGTTACACTTCTCATATACAGCATTATGTCAAAACCTCAATTGGGGAGCAAAAGAGAAAACTCCTTTTACATGAGCTTTAAACTCTGACTTCTAGGGACCTAAAGATGCACAACATATGAAGGTAACTCCGTTGCTATTCAATTGATTGATTTTTTAATTATAATTATTATAAAGCTATGACAAGACCAAGCATCTCTCAATGTTTGAACAAGATTCTTTTCTGTGTTGGTTTCCTCCCTTGCATGTGAAAAAAAGGGGAGACTGGTTGCCCTGGCTTTAATGATCAGAAAACCTTTTTTTCTCACTGATTAGGAATGAGCCATTAGAACATCCAAAAACCACTGAGTTAAGAATAAAAACAAAGTTGACATTTTTCAGCATTTGCTTAACAGAAATACATTACTTCATACCTGATTTTTTTTTTTTTTTTTTTTTTGATATGCTATGATTGGTCCTTGTTGACCCAGAGTCTTTGGTTGGGAAAAATAATGAAATAAAAAATAATTAAGTTCTTCTCTGTTCCCAGCTTCATAAAAGCTCACCTATTAAGAAAAAGATCAAGGTTTAAAGAAAGTACAAAGCCAAATGGATAAAAATGTAAAATTTCTTTAGGATCAGGAAACACCTGTTTCCACTATTTTACGTTTACTTTGCCAAAACATTTGCCTTCATGTAACTACCCCTGTGATGTCTGTTACGACATTGGCTTTTAGGGCCGTGAACATCTGCTTCTTTGATACTTTCGTGCTGTAGCCTCAGATGGTTTTGATCACACACCCTTCCCTATAAATTGACCACACACTCACATGTAGTAAATTTATTTAGAAGTTATACACCTGTACCATCTTATATTATGTACATCATAAAGCTATATAGAAATAATTTAAAATAAGAAAAAATATAAGATCTAATATTTTTCCTGCACCCTAATGAGTCACTTCGTACCTCATAAGGTACACGGCACCCATACTGTCCGCTTTGCGGACAACTGCTTCGGCAAAGACTCTCCTGCTACCAGCCCTGTGCTTTCAGCAAATTTTCCTTTAATGGAAAAAAAAAAAAATCTGCAACTCCCTAACCTTCACTCTTCTTCCCTAAAAATCCAGGTTGCCTCTATTTTATTCTTCCAACTCTTACATAAATCTCTGTCATTACTCTGAATAGACCCTTAGCAAGGCCAATCCCTTATTTCTACACCAAATGGATGGATATATACATATTTCAGACTACATACTTAACCTTGCTGCAGCATTGAACACTATTAACCATAATCTCCTTAAAATCATTTTTCTTTTCCTCATGATTTCTATGTCAATCTGGGATCACTAGCCTCTGGAACCCAAAACTCTCTGGACCTTTGAGGGACTGGAAAAAGAAAGTGGCAACCTGACACCTAAGTTTCTTTCTCAAGCACCAAATATCTCTTTTCTCCTTAGATCTGTTTCCTCTTCTTTAGCACTGGCTGGCTATCGCTACCCTGGATTCACATGGCCTCCAGTTCGAAAACTCAGTAGAATGACTAGCATTCCATTATAGTCACACCCATCCAGGAAAGAAAATAATGCTTGAATTTGCTTGAGTCTTATATCAAGTCCTGGTCTCCAGTGCAGTGTGGCCAGTAGTTTGAGGTCTTTTGAGGGAGCAGACTCAGACTGTGGTGGTAGGGTAGGCATGCCCCTTAACACAGCGACCGGGAGAGCATGATTTGCCCCTCTAGAACAACTTCTGTGGCTCTCCTCTCTATTACTGTCCTCTCTCACATACCCTTCTTCTTGGGTTTTTCCACAGATTTCTCTTCTTCTCCGCAGTCCTTAATAAAGGTGTTTCCCCGTTCTGTCCCTGGTTCTTTCTCCATCCTGTACACTCATTCCAAATGCCTGGTTTCTGCAATCACCAACACTGACTGATCTGCAACTCATAGGTACACAGCATCCCTACCCTCCATTTCTGTGGCTTAACTCTGCAATCTGTCCTGAGCTAGAGCCTCTCTCTATGCCTCCCTGCTGCGTCTCTACAGTCACCTCAAGCCCAGCTCCTACAGACTGAGCCCACTACATGTAGCCCCACCAATGTCGTTCCCAAATATCCCACCCCTATCCCACATATTGCCACCCCTAACCAGCCACCAAACCAAGAGGCATTCTAATTAGACTCTTGCTTTTGTCTAGATTATATGTTGGCTCTCACTTGAGATTTCTGTTGAAACGTAATTTCTATTGCTTCAAACTACATATTAAAGCATCACAGTATTCAGATTATGCTTCTGTAATAACAGTGAATTAATATTGGTGAATTTATCATAAATGAATTTAGCATGTATTTTCCCAAATAAATAGCCCCAGGTTATTACAGAAAGTGATGCTGGAGAATGCCTGGGAAAGTATTTGGATATTATCATTTATTATTCACCCAAAGCATAGAATGAAAGTATTGTTAATATTCCCATTCCACAGGTAAAGAAATATACTGCTATGTAGAAAGTTTGAGTAGCCTGTGCAATGCTACAGATCTAGTAAGAGTCTGAAGCAGGGTCTTAGGCATATTCCAGAGCCCAAACTCCTAATGATGACAATATGTTTCCTCTTTTGATGTTATGAAATGTGGCATATGACTAAGAATATAGGCTTTGAAGTCAAGCAAAATTGGTGTGAGTTAGTGCTTGCCTGCTTGGACCAGTTATAAAGTCTCCATGTTTCCTCGTCTGTAAAAGGGAGATAGTAGATCGCTAAGGTGGTTTTGTAGAGTAAGTAGGAATGACAGATGTGAAGCGGGGAACACAGGGGCTGGCACGTGGATATTGTCCAATAATTGGTAAACTAAATGAGGCTGTGCGGTTGGGACATGCTCAGCTACTGGCACTTTGGGTTACCTTGGACAAAGTTCGGTAGCTACGTTCTAAAGGAAGATGCTTATCAAATGAAATAAGTTCTCTAGTGGTGAAATGCCAGCCTGTGTGATAGGCAGATGGGCCTTGGACCTGACACGGTACACAGTAGACACTGATGGAAGTTATTTCCATTCCCCTTTCTGCTGTTAATGTGAAAACTGTGGACCCTGGTCATAGCACCATAATGGGATCCAAACATTTAATTGGGTAACATGTAGAATTGCACTCACTGCATAATTGCCGTTTTACTGAAGGGTAATGAAATGACGGTGAACCACCCAGAAATGCCAAGGGATGGGCTCCTAATCCAAATCTGTCCAGGTCAGGCTAAAAAGTGGTGATTATCCACTTTTAATAGATCTAATTTAACAGAAAGCACCCTGGCTGTTTGTGGGTAATTAGGAATTCCAGCATAGTGACAGCTTTTTGGGTACTCAAACCTGGAAAACTACTTCTGGAGAATACTGGAATGCAGAGGTCCGTTCTCTACCTCTTCAATTCTGGACATTGAGTCCCCTGGTGTTGCACACAAACCCTGACCCTCGCCGCTTCCCACTCCTGCTACTCACCCCAGAAGATGAAAAACTTTAGTCCATCTGACGTTGCGATCAGGGTACTATAACAGAACTCGAGTTACCTAAATGGATTCTTAAAAAAAAAAAAACAAGTTTGATGTTTATAATACTGTATTGTTGTCTATAATGACTACATTGTGCATTAGATCTCCAAAACTTATTTATCTACTGGTTACAAGTTTGTATCCTTAAATAACACCTCTCCTAATCTACCCACCCCGCCCTGACTATGGTAACCACTGTTCTACTCTCTGGTTTTACAAGTTTGGCTTTTTTAGATTTCACATTTAAGTATTATCATATATTACTTGTCTTTTTCTCTCTGACTTATCTCACTTAATGTAATGTTCTCAAAGTCCATCCAGGTTGTGCAAATGGCAGGATTTCCTTCTTTCTCGTGGCTGAATAATATTCCTCTGTGTGTGTGCGTGCGCGCGCCACATCTTTGTTATCCGTATATCCATCAACAGACACTTACATTCTATCCTTATCTTGACCGCAAGATAAGGAATGACGCTGCTGTGAACAAGGGGCTGCATATATATTCTCGAGTTAGTGGTTTTTGTTTTCTTTGGATAAATACCCAGAAGTGGAATTGCTGGATAATATGGTAGTTCTATTTTTAATTAAATTTTTATTAATTTTAATCCATATTCTTTCCTATAGTGGCTGCACCAATTTGCATCCCCACCAGTAGGACACAAAGGTCTCTTTTCCTCACGTCCTTATCAGCTGTTGTTGTTGTTGTCTTCTTGATGATAGCCATTCCAATAGGTGTGAGGTGATGTATCACTGGTTAAATTTATCCTGGGTATGTTATTGTTTTTGATGCTGTGCAAATGGGATAATTTTATTTTTTCAAAAGTTATATTGTTAGTATATTAAAATGCAACTGATTGTTTTACACTGATTTTATATCCTGCAGCTTTACTGAATTTGTAGATTAGTTTCAACAATTTTTTTATTAAATACTTGGGATTTTCTATATATAAGGTCATATCATCTGCAAATAACAATTTTACTTCTTTCTTTGTAGCTTGGATAACTTTCATTTCTTTGTCTTATGTTGGGGGGGGGGCTCCCCCAGCTGCCACGGATGAGAATAAGCCTACCAAGACATGATCTTCTTGGGGAGGAAAGGTAGCCAATCTCTTAGAGGAAAAGGGCCTTGAGCCCATTCCTCAATGGGCTTTTATTGGGTTTAATCTGCATAGGAATACAGGGCGTATACGTAAAGCTCAATCATTGTCAGGCAGTAATGATCAAACAATAGATAACACTTAGAGAACTATGAGGACTTATTCTGAGTCAGGGTCAGGTAGCCAAAAGGCCATAAAACTTTGGGAAACAAACTCATTTTATGCTTGGACCCTTACCACTTAAACTGAGGGTATTCTTAGCGAAGCAGTTTCCACAGGATTTTACAAATTCTTTCTTAGGCCTGATCGCCCCAGGGAACCACTGGTTCTGGCCTGAGGCTGCACTGCCCTCTGTCATTGTTTCAGGCTTAAGTCAGGCGGGAGATGTAGGCAGCCAAGAGATTAAGAGACTTTTTACAGATAGAATGAAGACTCAGGCTATGACAAAGACAAGAGGTGAGGGTCTATCACCCCTTTTCTATAGTCCCCTAAGTCCTTCCCTGATTGCCCCTTTGCAACCATGCCTGCCTTAGGTCGTCCCTCCCTTGAAGAATCTTACCCGTCATTGGCTAACCAGTCATCTGCCCAGGGCCAAGCAGGGTGAACTAAAAGGGACAGAGGCTGCACCCCTGCTGGGAGGATAAAGCTTTGTCTCCTTAGTGACTTATGGTCCCAATGATTTTTACTCAGCCTTAGCCATGGGGGTTACAGTTTCTGAAACCAGGCAGGGTGGTTCCCAACATTGTGTAATTGCTCTAGCTAGCATTTCCAGTACCACATTGAGTAAGAGTGGTGAAAGAGGCACCATTGTCTTGTAGCAGATGTTAGAGGAAAAACTTTCTATTTTTCCCCATTGAGTATAATGTTAGCTGTCGGTTTGTCATATGTGGCCTTTATTTTTAGATATATTCCTCCTGTACACAATATGTTGAAGGATTTTATCCTGAAAAGGTGTTATATCTTTTTCAAATGCTTTTTTTCTGCATCTGAGATAATCATATGATTTTTATCTTCTATTCTATTAATGTGGTGTATTAAAGTTATCCATTTTTATATGTTGAGCCATCCTTGTACCTCAAGGATGAATCCCACTTGGCCATGGTATATAATTCTGTTAATGAGTCACTGAATTTGGTTTGCTAATATATTTTAGAGAATTTCTATATCTATATTCATCAATGATATTGATCTATGGTTTTCTCAAAGTGTCATTATCTGGCTTTGATAGCAGGGTAATGCTCACCTTATAGAATGAGTTTGGAAGTGCTCCTTCCTCCTTAATTCTTTGGAAGATTCTGAAAAGTATTAGCATTAATTCTTTAAATTTTTTATTGAATTCACCATTGAAACCATCTAGTCCTGGGGTTTCCTGTGTTAGGAGGTTTTTGATTACTGATTCAATTTCTTGTTATTGATCTGTACCAATTTTCTATTTCTTTTTGATTCAGTCTTGGTAGGTTGTATGTTTCTAAAAATGTATTCATTCCTCTAGATTATTTTAATTTGTTGGCATATGTAAATGTTCATAGTAGTCTCTTTTGGCCCTATATATTTCTGTTGTATCAGTCGTAGTGTCTCTTCTTTCATTACTGATTTTATTCATTTGAGTCTTTTCTCTTTTTTCTAACAAAAGGTTTGTCAATTTTGTTTATCTTTTTTAAAAACCTCACTCTTAGACCTGGCTGGGTAGCTCAGTCAGTTCAAGTATTGTCCTGATATGTTCAGGTTTCGGGTTCAGTCCCCAGTCAGGGCACATACAAGAATCAACCAATGAATGCATGACTAAGTGGAGCAACAAATCTCTCTCTCTCTCACTCTCTCTCTTTCTCCTCCCATCCTCTCTCTCTAAAATTAATTTTTAAAAATTGCTAAAAAATGAAAATATAAAAAACTTTCTCTAATTTTTGTTGATCTTTTCTTGTTTTCCTGGTCTCTATTTCATTTTTTTCAGCTCTGATCTTCTATTATTTCCTTCCATCTGCTAACTTTTTTAAATGAATTCTGGTGAGTGTTGAATAATCAACCTTTCTAAAGTGGCTCACCCAGGACAGATTCTCGTTTTTATGGGATATTTAGTTGAGATTCTCCTGACTGGGAGAAAAAGAGAATGGCCTAAGAATTTCCTTTGTGTAGGCATAAAAAAAAGGAAAAATTTAAAAAAAGAAAGCAATTAATTCACTATCTTGCATGAATCATATATTTCAATTTTTTGTTATATTGAATCAAACCTAATACCAAATGATATTTATCTATTCACTGGACAAAAATATTTTGAGAATTTACTATGTACTTAGGATAACAAGACAAATCAGTTAGATTCCCTGTCTCTGATGAGACCACAGATTCATAAAGAAGACAAACATAAGTATACAATTCAAATTTTTAGTTTTATGAAAAGGTCAAAAAAGAAGGTAAACAAAGTCTTTAAAGAAAGCTTAGTTTGGAAGTTTGGACAAAACTACCCAGAAATAAGATTGGAACCAGTCCTTGAAGGACACGTGGAATTTTAGCAGTTTAAAGGTTAGAATATTCTAGACATGAAAAAAACAGTAAGAGCCAAGGAATAAAGACATGAAACAGCTTGTATGGTCATTAAACAGGGGGCAGTTTTCTATGATTAAAGAAAGAAAGAGTGGGGAAAGTAGTTAGAGAAGCTGGAAAAGAAAACAGGAGCACGTGGGCATAGCTGGGGTGGGGGAGAGTGGTGGGGAAAAACGGAGACAACTGTACTTGAACAACAATAAAAAAATGTGAAACACACACACACACACACACACACAGACACACAGAAAATAGGTGCAAGCACCCTGTACATAATACTCAAATATCTGGGATTAACCTCATGGTAATGGGACACACTGAAGGTTTTTTAAGCAGTGAGGTTATTAGATTTACATTTCAGGAAGATGACTGTGACAGTGGACTGCAAGCAGGGGGACTGGGTAAAGGACCATTACAATAAAACTAAAAGAGATGATGAGGGTATGAATAATGCTAAGGGATAGCACGTTAATTCCCACCCACTTCAGTTTCAATTCACCTTGTCAAATGAATTGCTCACTATCTGCAGGTTAGCTTGTAGAGACAAATAGACTGTAACTGGCACTATAGCAAAATGTTTTACTCCATTAAAAGTATTTCTTGAAAAATGGTCTTGAGTACTCTCATTAGGCATATAGAGAAAAAAATTGGCGATTTCGTGGCAAGTCTTCTGACCATTGCTATAGCAAGGATAGGCCTTCTACTCCACACTTTCTTGCACTCCTTGAGTTTTGTCCATACTGACATCTCCGTACCTGGACCAGAGGCCCCCAGAAGGCTGCTCTGTACCCTGGCCTGCTAACTTGAATCTACTCTCCTACCTCCTGTCTCCTCATCATGATCCTATATTTTCAAATGGATCTCCTTGAACTTGATACCACTTGAAAAAAATGTTATTGCCATCTTGTCAAATTGCTGAAACTATGCATGAATTAGTTAGTATTCCTAGAACAGAGTTCTAATTAGATATGGATACCTGTTTGATTCTAAACTGTGAAAAATGTATTGTTATGGTTGGCACCTCTCTGGGAGTGCTGCATCTACTCCTATTTTCCCCTCAACATCAGTTCATGCCCATCTGCACTCCATTGGATGGAGGCACGCATTAATCACTTTCTGGGACATGAAGCTGATGATATGGGGCATATCAAATGCAAAATGAAGATGAATTGGTGACTAGTCAGTTAGGAAGCCAAAATACAGCAAAACTGCAAAGAAATTACCTTTTCTTTGACCCCAACTGTAAGGGTATATTTTATGATTTTTTTTTTTAAGTCACGAAGAGCGGAGTGCATTTATAGTTCTTTGCCTCTCTTCATCCACTGAATAAGCAGGCAACACTTTTGTATTAAATTTAAAACTTGTTCATCACTTTTGAATTACAGATTTAACTATTTTTTTACAGATTTATTTTGTCTGAACATCTCCATAATGTCTAAATCCACACTTCGATCACACACACACAACACTGTATGATTTTATTCAAAATCAGATCATATAAAAAAATAAAAGTGGAAAATTCCAAAGAAAATGTGATTTCTTTCCAAGTCCACTGTGCTTTGATTTCAAATACTGACATTTTTTTTTCTGGAAACCTCCTATTGTTTAAATTGTCTACGTACCAAGATAGGTTCTCAGCTGGAACACTCAAAATCAGGATATGTTTCTGCACATATTTTTAAGGTTCATTCACATTTTGTTTGAAAGTAGCAATAAATCAACTTAATTTGAATCGTTCCATAAGATCATATGTCTCTATAAACTTTTCCCTTGAAAATAAAGCATAAAGATATACTTTTGCTTTAATCACTTTTTGTTTCAGTGCTGTTTCCAGAGTTCACTATGTGTTTATTTGCATTGGTGATTTATTGATTTATTCACCCATTCAGCAAACATATATTAGACATCTACTGTATGGCAGATCTTATGCTTGGAACTGTGGAGATATAAAGATAAGATTGAAATTATAAAAATTAATAATTATCTATAGTCAAAGGGCTCTCAGTCTTGCAGAAGAGCTAACATTATCATGCATTTTTACAGGGTATTGTAGTTTACAAAGCATTTTCAAACACATTCTTACATTCACATGTCTTTATAACAACCTGAAGAACTAGGCAAGATGGGTGTTATTAGCCCTGTCTTACAGGTGGGTGAACAGCATCATCTGCCATTAAGTCTTACTTCACATTTGATGAGCATGAAAGTGGTTTGCAAACTGAATGCAATGAAAATCACATAAGAAGCTTAAAAAACAAGTGCCTGTCCACCCCGCTCTAGAGATAAAGATTTTATATGTTTTAGATGGGCTCTGGACACAGGCAATTTTTTAAAGTTTGTGAGATGATTCTACTGTGCAGCCAAGGTTGGAAACCACGGCTCTCCTACTATTACTGAAATGCTGTGGCTCTCCTTGGACACCGTACTGTTTCTCTTCTCTGCGTCTCTGCTCCTTCACCCCTGCACTGTCCACTTTATCTTGAAATCCTTCACACACAGCCATAAACGCCATCTTAGTCATCTTTTAAGCCCTAGTTTTTAGCACACTACCTCATGAACAATCAGACCTGAGTGTTTCTCGAACTGACTTCAACTTGATCATAAAGTGTTAGTTTGTATTATTGCTTCTACCTCATCCCAGTCTCCCGTATCAAAGGATGAAATATTTTGCTATTGTCAACTAATTAATTTTGGTCCCTTTCTCACTAAGGACCTGGGTTCAGTTTCCTGGAGCAAGACAGATGGACAAATTAGATGGTGCTGTGATGTTCTACACTCAAAATCATCCCTCCTCACTAATCCCTATCCTTTCATACCCTGACTCTCTTTCCCCATTATACATTTCACAGCAAAGTAAGTTACATGGCCCTTAACCTCCAGATGCCCTGCTAATAAACCAATGTTGCTGTCCGAAATCTCACCAGATCTTCATTAAAACATAATTTGTCCCACTGGCCCTTACAGATGATAACCATCTGGGTCAAACATCAAGATGTTCCTAGTTTAGGCCTTAACTGTGGAATCTACATCCACCCAATACACAGGAAATTTATATCTGAATAATAGATTATTACAGTATATTTTTCTAATAGGATTAGCGTTGTTTCTAAGAAATACAAAACCAAGTACTTTTATTCTGCAAACTAAACTATCAGTATCTTTAAAATAATTTCTAAAAATTAACGCCATAGTAGAAGTAAAATAAATGCTCTATAGTAGCTAGTGGGCTCGAACTGGAGAGCATTATGCTAAGTGAAGTAAGCCAGGTGGTGAGGGACAAATATCATATGATCTCACCTTCAACCAGAACATAATCAACAAAATCAAAAAGCAAACAAAACTTAACCGGAGACATTGAAATTAAGAACAATCTAACAATAGCCAGGGGGGAGGGGGGAAGGGACAATGGGGAGAAGGGTTTTCAGGAACTACTATGGAGGACACATGGACAGAACCAAGGGTGGGGAGGGAGGCAGGGAAGGGAGGTGGAATTGGAGGGGGAGGGGAGGGGAGAGGATGCAGACAACTGTAATTGAACAACAATAAAGTAAAACAAAAAAGTGACTGCTTATTTGATTGCAAATATCAGTTTTTATAAACATCAGTATGGTAAAATATTTAAGTATTACAATGATCAACAACTTTATCTTATTGGTTTTTACAAAATTGACAAAAACTATATCTATATTAGTATCTCTGTCATATATATACACTGACAGAAAATATGAAATTTCTGGATTAGAGAACAAACCCCTGGATTTGGGGTTTGTTTTTGGTTTGGTTTTATTCTTTATTAATTATTAAATTCATTGGGGTGATATTGTTTAATAAAATTATCTAGGTTTCAGGGGTACAATTGTATAATACATCATTTTTATATTGTATTGTGTGTTCACCACTGCAAGTCAAATTTTCTTCCACCATCATTTATCCCCCTTTTACTCCCTCCTACCTCTCCCCACTCCCCTTTCTCTCTGGTAATCACCACGCTGTTGTCTGTGTCCATGAGTGTTTTTTCTTAAGCCATCCACCTTTTCCACCCAGCCTCACAGAGCATTTTGGCTCCAGTTCCCCACATAGTACCAGGATGAGACCCAATTTTGATCTGAGCATGCAACAGGATTTGCATGACAGAAGGACCTTCAAATTATGACTCAAGAGTTTTTATAGAGAAGCTGGAATATCTGCCCCTCTTTCCCCCTCTCTAGGGAGAGACCTTCTCTCTGAAATGTGACCAAAATTTTTCTGGGGAATGGAGGGAAAGGGTTCTACACTGGACTGTAAGCAAATGGCTCCGGGGAGATGCACCTCTAAATCCTTCTGCAGAGATGCACAATATTTATCTTTCATTATGTTTGCTATTCAGTTGTAAAGCCTGAACAATGCAAAGATATAAAAATATTCATGGATAGCCCGGCTGGTGTAGCTCAGTGGATTGAGCACGGGCTGGGAACCAAAGGGTCCCAGTTCGATTTCCAGTCGGGTCACATGCCTGGGTTGCAGGCCAGGTCCCCAGTGAGGGCCATGTGAGAGGCAACCATACATTGCTCTTTCTCCCTCCCTTCTCCTCTCTCTTAAAAAAAAAAAAATCATGGAGAATTATCTCCCAAGAAAAACGTACACAGAAATTTTTTAGATAATTTAAAACAATAGAGTAACATCCTTATTTTTATTGATAAAGTTCTATTTCATGAATTTTCACAACGAGAAGCTAAGGGAGAAGCAGCCATACATCCACTCAATGGTGTAGGTACAGCATTATCTGCACCAAGACACGTTTCTCCACACTTGAGATACGGGGCCAAGGCATTAGAATAACCTGCTATTTGTCTGCCAGACTGTTGAACACTCTGGGTTCAGTGGGACACAAAAGAGAAATGGTTCACTGTTTCGCTAATGCTACTCCCGTTATGCCAGGAGGAATCTCCATTTCCTGTCTGTGAAATCTCAGTCTCTATAGTCACTTTTAGTTTTCCAGTCACTTTCCATTGTCAAAAAGTCCAGTCTAATTAAATAATTTCAAACATTAACCTTATATCCTCCCTTCCCCAAGCTCAAGTTTATCTTTGGCCTGGAGAATACAGGCTGAGGAAGGGCATGGGGTGCTCCTGGAATACCTCCTTGTCCCCTTTCTGGGTCTCTTGCTCTTTGAGCATGCTGGGAGCAGGGAGCACAAGGAGACGCCCATCATCCAATGTTTCTTACCTGCCTCGCTACAGGGGTCTTCCCTACAAGATCATCTTAATTCGATGGCTCTCTAGTGGACACATAAATGGATTCTTTTTTTTTTTCCAAATTGAACCAGGTAACTTCTATTTTATTATTTTTTTAATTTTATTTTGTATTCATTTTCAGGTGTACAGCTTAATGATTTGACACCTATATAATTTATATAGTGTTCCTCTCGATATTTCCAGTACTCAGCTGGCACCATACATAGTTATTGCAGTGTTATTGACATATTCTCTATGCTTTACTTACTTCCTCATGACTATTTTGTAAATGGGTTCTTTACAGGATGTTTGCGGAGACTTCTAATTGCACAGTTTATCAGTGGGAGATTTGTTCCAGCATGAATTTTTTCTGCGTGAATCTCTATCAGCTCTTCCCATAATGATCTTGCGTCTGGGTTTCTCTTGCTTGGAATGCCTTTGACCACAGGTATTGCAGTCATGTTGCCATGACAAACCGTGGGCGTGAGGTGCACTCCTGCTCCACGACTGTCCCTACCTCTGTCCTTCCCCCATCTCTCTAACCTGTATCCCTCCTCTTCCCTTTTCTCTGCTTAATTGACACAGAAGACATTTAGCAAGTCTAGGTATACTTCTTACCAGATAGTGGGATGCCAGACTCCCATTGCAACTGACTCCTCCAGTCTCCAGAGGTGTTTCTTTTGGCTTCCTTGACTTGGGAACCAGAGGAAGAGTGCTTCCACTATTCTACCTCCTCCACAGGAAACAAGGAAAAGTTCTAGCTCTTTTATCCTGGACTGATCATTCTCAAATTTTTGTTCACTCATATAGACTGATGGGCAGAATACATTGATTTTGGAAATAAAAGAGCTGGTTTATACACCTATTAATAAGACCTGAAAAGGTATGCCCCCATCAGGATTCATTACTTTACTTGAACTTTAGGTTAACCAGTTGTTTTCTTTTTGTACACCTAATTATTCCATAGAGTGCAATTTCTACTCTTTTACCTTGCTTCTGAGGCAAACAAATGCTTTCTTTTTACTTAGGTCAACAAGAACTCTGCCTGCTGCCATTCAAAACTTTCTCAAAACACCTTGCTCTTCCTAAACTAAATAATTAATGCTATCTAATTCTAAAAAACGATTAGCACGAAAGAATGTTCCCGCTGGGAAGGACTGTTTTGAATTCAGTCCAATTCTTTTCACTACCTAGTAAGAATAGTGGATTTCCAAAGGTAAATTAGCTTATTCAAGGTATTGAGTTAATTAGAATCTTAGCCTCCTGACTTCTGAGAGAGAAAATTCCCTAATATATCCTGATGTTTCTCAGGTCCGAATCGATATGACTCCACCACAACATTCACATGAACTGCAAACATTCAGATAATTACACTTACTGGGGGACACATGCACCGCTGTATCGGGAAAGGGCAGGGAGAGAACATGGCATACCACAGTGGGTCAAACGGGCAGTTTCTATAGTTTATAATCTGTCATAAAACTGAGTTATGTGCTCTACGAAAATCAAGCAAGTTAAAAACTCATGCTGAGTCACACTTGAAAATTGACAGGATGGTTTGAGGATGTGCCAGGGAAAGATTGTTGCACAAAAGTGTGTATTCAGATAGCAAGTTTGGCTTAAAACCACAGAAACCAAGTTTCTGGGCAAAGTGCGTCATTTTGCAGCTGTTTCCTGCATTTGTAACAACCTCACTCTGATTAACCAGATCACACTGGAGGCATCGGAGTATCACCTGCGAATATGCCTCTTGGTGACTCCTTTAGGGTCCTGGGAAATTCTAGTACGAGCAATCACTAAAATATGCATATAACAAGCTATTGTAAGAAGTAGTAAGATCAGTGAATAAGAACTATAACCCCCAAACCATCTTTTCTACAAGCTTCAAGAACTAGAACTAACTTTGCCAAAATATTTATGGGAAATATACTTTCCTTAGGAAAACTGAGGTGTGCCTATCTTTCAAAACTGTCTTTGGAAACATTTATGGGAGAGTAATATTGACACCAGGGATAAGGAGAAGGGCCCAAGAAAACTAATTTAGTTCCTTAAAGTGGGCATTTCCAAAGTCCATAAGCAAGAAGACATAAGGCAGAGCAAGGAAGTCATATGTATAGACTAGGAGATTTATAGGGTGTTTATATATATGGTGATACAGTGCCTCCGCCCAGCTACCCTATTTGGGCTCTTTTGTATAGTTAATTTTTATTGAGCTTCTAATTTCTGCCAATAGCTGGAACATAAAAATATTACACAAGACATGGTCTCTACCATTTCAGAATTTACTGCCTCTGTAGCAAGTGAGTGAGCACACCAATTATTACAATGCAGAACATCAATGCAGCGATGCCTCCAGCGTCCTGAGCATCTCCCTTGCTCCTCGGGTATGCTCGTATCTCTCCTACTAGGAGTTCGGCTCTCAGGGAATCTACCAAGTGTGTCTTATTGATCTTTGCAGCCTTGCAGTGCCCAGAAAAAGTCAAATATTTCATAAATAAAAGGGGTCATTTCATGAATGTAGCCTTACAATATATGAAAAACTTTTTAAGTCGATGATGTCGCATGGATGAGAGCCACCATAACCCTGAGAGATGGGCAGGGCCTATATGGTTAGCAGCATTTCACTGTCAATGAAAATGAGGTTCAGGGAGCTTTAATTGGTTTCCTATAAAATAGGTGGCAGAAGTGGAGCTAAGGGCTATCTTCCTGTTCCCTCTGTTCTTCTTAAAGCCCTGTGCTGCCTGCTTAGCATGTGGTAAGTGATTGGAAAGTGTGATGGATGATTGGGAGGGAAATTACATGAGTAATCAAAAAAACTTTATGGAAAAGAAAACTTTATGGCATTGAACTTAAAGTTTTGCTCTAGAACATTATTTCAGCTAATTTATTTTGCTGTTTTATTGTTTTTCTTTGTATCACATTGGAGATGTTATTTTAAGTTGAAAGCTTTTACAAAATGAGGTAAAAATTTTTGTATGTGGAGAATATTATTCTGAGTACCTACTGGTAATAAGTATTTGATTTTCAAGTAATGGGTAATCACCCATCTTAAAATTTAAGACTTAGTTGCAGACAATTACAGAGCTAGAGGTGACTGTAGAAATAATGTAGTAAAGTGATCCCTACCATTTTTGCCACACACTGGCCTTTTTATGAGCCCCTTGCTCTGCGAACAGTTCTCCCTGTTTTTAAATATTTACCTACTTGTATTATGTATTTGTCTGTTTTATTTAGCCCAAAGACAACAAGAACATGGCACCCATGTTAAAAAAAAAACCTCACAAACTAATAAGAGATATAAATTTGTAAATAAAGAAGAGTACAATAAATATATTATCTTCTCCCTATCTGATGCTCATTTCATCTTTCTCATCCCAGTAAATGACACCAAATGCCCATGTCTCACACCTAGATTTTACTCTTGATTCCTCTTCTTCTCATAGCCCATACCCAACCCATTAGAAGTTTACGAGCATGATTGTCACATTTAATGCAGACTTCTAATCTATTATGACTTCCTAAAAGAGCCTTCTTCTGACATTTTGACTTAATATCGTCATCTTCGCAAACCTCTGTTGCCATCTAGCCTCTTCAACTGCTTTACTTTTAGCCAGGGCACTGTCACTACCTGAGTCATATTATTTCAGCTTTTATTTATTTGTTCATTTTATATTTCATAGTAGAATGTATAAAAATTCATGAAGTTAATGGTTTTGTATTATTCTTGCTATATCATCAGCTACTAAAATACATAGTAGACACTAAATATTTGGATACATGAATGGATGAATGAATGGATGGACAAGGATGATTAAATAAATGAATGAATATGTAAAGAAAATGGTATAGAGGGGGCACAAGAAAAAGGAATTTCAGGTGTTATTTCAGGTGTTAACTAATTACACCTGAAATAAAAACTAAAGGTAGGTGGCAATAAGCTGGACTTTTTTTAAAAAATGAGTAGAAGTTAACAAGACAAATTAGGTTGGATGGAGCAGTGCTGGCTAAGGAAACTGACAGGTGAGGGTGTGCATAGATGTTTGGATGTTTCAGTGAGTGGTTAGCATATAAGGTGTGGATCGCAAGGAGCAAAAACTCAGGCAGGTTGTTGGACATAGCCCATGTGTGAAAAGGCTTTGTAGGCTGGCTAAATGTTTGGACTTGCTTTCTAGGTAATATGGAACAGCTTTTAAAAAGAGAATACCATGACCAGATCTGTGGTGGCCATGTGTTGAGTGAACTTTACAGGAGAAAGGAAAGTCAAGGAGACAATTCTACCAACTATGAGTTCAGCAAGGGGATGTCCATGACATGGAGAGGGAAAGACATAAATGAAAGATATGATTAAATAGATTTTATTGATTATGCTATTACAGTTGTCCCATTTTTTTCTTCCCCTTTATTCCCCTCCACCCTGTACCCCCCCTTCTAACCATCACTCCCCCACCTTAGTTCATGTCCATGGGTCGTACATATAAGTTCTTTGACTTCTCCATTTCCCATACTATTCTTAACCTCTCCCTGTCTCTTTTGTACCTGCCATTTATGCTTCTTATTCCCTGTACCTTTCCCCCCATTCTACCTCCTCCTCCCCCCTGGTGATAACCCTCCATGTGATCTCCACTTCTGTGATTCTGTTCCTGCTCTAGTTGTTTGCTTAGATTGTTTTTATTTTTAGGTTCGGTTGTTAATAGTTGTGAGTTGTCATTTTACTGTTCATATTTTTCATCTTCTTCTTTTTCTTAGATAAGTCCCTTTAACATTTCATATAATAAGGGCTTGGTGATGATGAACTCCTAGAACTTGAACTTATCTGGGAAGCACTATATCTGCCCTTCCATTCTAGATGATAGCTTTGCTGGAGAGTAATCTTGGATGGAGGAGGTCCTTGACTTTCATGACTTTGAATACTTCTTTCCAGCCCCTTCTTGCCAGTAAGGTTTCTTTTGAGAAATCAGCTGACAGTCTTATGGGAACTCTTTTGTAGGTAACTTTTTCCTTTTCTCTTGCTGCTTTTAAGATTCTTTCCTTATCTTTAATCTTCGGTAATGTCATTCTGATGTGCCTCAGTGTGTGCTTCCTTGGGTCCAACGTCTTTGGGACTCTTTGAGCTTCCTGGACTCCCTGGAAGTCTGTTTCCTTTGTCAGATTGGGAAAGTTTTCCTTCATTATTTTTTCAAATGAGTTTTCAATTTCTTACTCTTCCCCTTCTCCTTCTGGCACCCCTATGATTCAGACATTGAAATGTTTAAAGTTGTTTCAGAGGTTCCTAAGCCTCTTCTCATTTTTTTGAATTCTTGTTTCTTCATTCTATTCTGGTTGAATGTTTATTTCTTCCTTCTGCTCCAAACCATTGATTTGAGTCCTGGTTTCCTTCCTGTCACTCTTGGTTTACTTTACATTTTCCTTTATTTCACTTTGCATAGCCTTCACTTTTTCCTCTATTTTGTGACTATACTCAACCATTTCTGTGAGCATCCTGACTACCAGTATTTTGAACTCTGCATCTGATAGGTTTGCTACCTCTTTATTGCTTAGCTGTATTTTTTTGGGACCTTTGATCTGTTCTTTCATTTGGGCCATTTTTTTTTCTGTCTTGGCGCACCTGTTAGGTAATAAGGGGCGAAGCCTTAGTTATTTGTCAGGTTAAGACAACCCACGTTGATGAATTGTGGCACTGTAAGTGGGGAACAGGTCCAAGAGGGAACAATTTTGCTTGCTCAGCTCTTGGTGGGCTTTCAGTCACTTCCTCCGCTATCCACAAGCAAATTGAGCCATTCTGGTGCTGATTTCCAGGTGGATGGGTTTGAGTATGTTCTAGGACCCTGTAGGTCTCTCCAGCAAACTCTCCTGTGAGGCTGGGAGTTTCTCCAGCTGCCTCAACCTCCACAGGTTTTTTCAATCAGAGGTTTTGAGGCTTTATTTCCCACACTGGAACCCTGGGTTGCATAGTCTGTCTCACTCCCCAGTTTTCCTTCCCAGTTTATCCACATGCAAATGTGGAACCACCAGCCACTGCCTAACTCACCTCGATCCTCCAGCACCACCTTGCCGAGAGTCTTCTCTGCCCTGGCTGCCCTTTTCTGCCCCTCCTACCGGTCTGGATGAGTGTTTCTTTTTTAACTTCTTGGTTGTCAGACTTCCTACAGTTCTATTTTCTGGCAGTTTTGGTTATATTTTGTTTTTAAATTTGTCGTTGTCCTTTTGATTGTGTGAGGAGGCCTCCATCTTGGCCAGAAGTCCAGATATTTCTGAAATAAAATGAAATGACAATTAAATGACTGCATGTGGAGAAAGAGAGAGTTGAAGGAGCTAAAGGTGATTTTATAATCCTTTGCTTAGGAAATGTGAAGAGAGCAATGTGTTAATGAAAATGGGTAAGTCAGAAGAAGAGTTAGGGAGAAGGAGGATCTAGATATACGAGTTCAGTTTCAAGCAACAGTAAATATCTGGCAGTTGATATTCACTAGGTAGTTGATACTTGATTTTGGAGCTGAGAGAAAGAGATTAACCTAAACAATACAGGGTTTCTGGTCATAAAAGTGTATGTATTAGGTGAATCCATGAAAAAACTTTCATGTATTAATACTTATTTTTCCACTATTAGCATATAAGACAAATTTCAGTGATGGCTACTGATTAGAAAACAATGCTAACACAACTAGTGATAACAACAAAAATTTAAAAATCTTGAATTTTTAGTTTGCTTTTGATGAACATATTATTTCTGAATTTTTTTTAACACACTGCCAATAAAATACGGTCCTTATTCTTCACAAATATATTGGAGGGAGAGGGCCTGGGGTCTTTAAGGACCAGTGACCTAATATGATTCTTTAGGAAAAAAAAACCATAAACCCAGGTTAGCATATCAGTTTTACATGAATTAATTCTTATTTTGAGATTGTGTATGCAGGCTCCATGTCCATGGAAAGTCCTTGAATCGTTTTTAGGATTTTCTCTCAGCTCATCTGATGCAACAGTAAAACAATGTGAGCTGAGCAATGTTTTCATCTATAGACCACCAAGTTCAGGCACAGCTGCCCTCCTACCTTTACCTACGTCCCTTCCAGGGGGTGGGGGATACGTGCAGAGGACAAGGAGAACGACCATGGGAAAAAGGCACAAAAGGTAAACATGCAGATTTTGCTCTTGTCTATAAGAAAGCTATAAAAGCATTATCCTTGGTTTCTATGGGATACACCTAGGTCATCAGTTTCTTGGAGTTAAGATAGAAGAATCCTAGATCAAGCCTATGAAAGTGAGATCTGCTTAAAAGCAAAAATTATTCAGTTTAACTGAGGAAGAAATGCTAATCTTTCTTGAATGTTAAAACCTTATTTGAGAAATATTACAAAAATTAAAGTATACTTTTGTATAATACTTAAGTCCACCATAAATGTTTCTAAATTTCCAGTTATTATTATTTCTTGTCATTTAATGTTGATTATCCTTCTAAACTGTCCAACCATATTAATCATGATCCCCACACCGCCCCACATAGAGACTTATCATGGGAAAGATCACTTTGGTGACACAACCTGTAGGTAATATTGTAACACCGGTCACAACTGCAGCTTGGTATTCTAAGCACCTCTCTCGCATCTCTTAGAAATCTAAGGTATTCAGAATTCCATTTCCCAAAATGTATAACTTTTAATTCTACTTTCCTTTCCACATCTCAGTATAAACTACTTTTCTTCCAATACAATTTCTATAGGCTAATCATTAAGAAGTATACCCCAAACAGGTTAGAAACCCCTTTTCTGGCACTCCTTACCTATGTGAATGGCATTGGACAAGATATGTAACCTCTGTAAGATACATTTTCTTCATCTATACACTAAGAATAATTTATCGATATAGTAAGGTCATTTTGAGGATTACATGAGATACCACAAGAAAAGTCCTTAGTGCCATAGTTGGCACACAAAATTTTTAAATTTTTAAATACATTGCTTAAAATAATTCAGCTGAACACTGAGTAAAAAGAAAAACTAATCAGTGTAAAATTTTAGGTTATACTTGTACTTTAAAATTGAAGCCTATAACCCAATTAGTTTCTTACTGATGCAGTAATAACAACAAAGATGTATTATGTGATTATTATGGTTTACCTATAATACCTTATTAAAACAACTGTATAAGAGTCATAATATGAAGCCAGTATTACAGAGGAGGAAACCCAAGCACAGGTGGGTTAAGTAACTTGCCCAAGGTTATACACCTGATAAGTACCAGATTTTAGATTCAAAGGCAAGCCATGTGGCTCCAGTGTAAAGTGAGAATTTTTCCATTTTCTTTTCTTTTTTTTTTCTGTTACCCTAAACATCAGGAAAAACTAGAGCAGCAATTTTTACCCTATAAGTTGCTTATGTCAAAAGAATGCTTCAGGGAGGAAGAACAAGTGTGACATAAAAGAAAGCAGAGAGAAGCAATGGAGAAAAGCAAGGGTGCTCAAATTCTCAGTTTGGAGCTTCTTCATTGTAGTCAGAAAGATAAAAAAATCTGAAGGTGAAACAATATCCTTCTCCTTCACCTTCATTTTAAAGATGAAAACACAAAATCAACAACAACAAGTATCTGATTTAAACTTTCAAAAATGAGTTTTGTCAGCTAGATAAATCAACACCAGAGAATATTTCAAATAAGCCCATAAAGCTTCATCACTGAGCTAGGAATAAAGACACCAGGTCCTTGCCCCTGCTCTATAACTTAGTAGCTCATCACACAGGTGCAATCGTCATTCCAAGGGACAGGGAGGTGGAAAGGATGGGAATGAGGGGCATGCCCATGAGGAAAAACACGTAGTGAAAAGAATTTCTAAGCCTTGATGTCAGGAGAACCGACACCCCAATCAGCCCAGCACAAAGTTTACTGGATACCTCTGCCATCCCCCGCTGTGGTTTTCACTGTGAATAGGTAGCCAAATACGGTTACGGTTACGTGAGAGGTGTCTTTTATGACTGTAGAGAGTACCTAAGTCCCCACCTCTGCTTCCTTTAGGGCATAGAACAAAGAGAAACTCAGCGAGAAAGAAATATGCTTTAAAATTTTTTTCATAGCACTCCAGAAATCATGTATCTCACTTATAAAGTCAGTGGACTAGTTAAGATCATTTCTGAGTTTCTTTAAAGTTCTACTGCTCAATGATATCTTGAAGAATAGTGACATTCTAGGTATCTCTCATGGGGGAAAAAGAGAAAGTTTTAGAAAATATATTTATGCTACAAAGATAGTTTTGTCATTTGTAACAGTGAGAATTTGAAAACAAGTGAAATATCAATAAATAAATGCTTAGCCTATAATATAGCCATATTACACACTATTAGGTAGTCATTGTTTAAAATATCAATTATGGTTATAAAGAGGTTATATAACATAAACAAACACTTGAAGTAAAATGTTAAATGATGCCGTATATACATATATCAAACTGTTACATTATACCTTAAGCTTACACATGTTATATGTAAATTATACCTCAGTAAAGCTGGAAAAAAATATAAAGTGTTAAACTAGAAAAGGAAAATATAGTATTTTACATATAATATAATCATGATTGTAATTAAAAATGCATAGAAAAAAACTGGCTGAAAATCCACAAACTGTTACTATTGGTTGGCCAACTTAATTGCTATAGAGAACCCAGAGCTCACTTTCAACACTGTTCTCTCATCCTGCAGACACTTTACCATTTGTTAGCGATAAGATTCCTACTTTGGGAGTCTGAAATGATTTTACTGGATATCATACAACCTTTATGACAGTAAAGGCTTCTAAAGTCATTGTTTTCATTCACTACAATCCAGGCTATGTCTTGATTTTTAGCCAATAACACAGTCAGAATTTATTTGTGCCACGCCTTACTTCTATATAAACAAATACACAAAGTAAACCTTATTCATCTTCCTAAACACTTGTTTGTATTTTTAAAAAGCCACTTGTGGCCTCATGAGAGAAAATCACAAAGACAGCAAAAACTAAACTTTGTCACCTTTCAGAACTTTGAAGAATCATAGACTCTTTCAAACCATAGACTTGCAGATCTTGAAAAACACTAATGACTTTCAAAAGAAGAAAAATACCATCAATCATTAATTGGCTCAATTTTGTCAGTCAACTCCTTTCACCCTCTATGAGCAGAAAAAGTGACTCAAGAGGAATAGAAAGATGTGAATATACGACCTCCGGTCTCAAAACCACATTCCCTGGCAGCATTGTGGGGTTTGTTTCAAACCCTATGCACCAGCAATCTCTATCTTGGAAAATCCTTTCTGGGCATCAACCAAGTAGCAGGAGATGATCTCTGTTTGCCTAAGCAGAGCCTTGAGAGAGAAAGGAAGGACTCTAACAGCAGACTGCATCTGCCCACACTCAGAGCCTTCTCAGACTTAGTGAAAGCTGTAATCATTTGCCAGGGAAAGCCTGCAGGGTTCAATTAGGCGCAATGAGATGTTGGAAAATACTTAACAAAACAATTCTCCCAAACCAGCATAGAATGTGAAAATTCTGGACACTCGGGGCAATGTGTTCTGCCAGATCCTTCTGATTATGTTTGGTGAATAATTAGGACTTCTTCACCAGAAAAGTTTGGCCCTCTTGAAAGAAGAAGGTATTCAAGACTCCTAAAGTCTACCTTAAATAACCCAGGCTATAAAAGAACAGGAATTATTGTGTTTGTGTATAAATTTTTATTTTTTTCAGATTTTATTTCCTTTTTATTGACTTTACTTGGGTGACACTGGTTAACAAAACCATACAGGTTTCATGTGTGATTCTACAACAATCACCTGTACATTGTATTGTGTGACCCCACCCCAGTCAAATCTTCATCCATCAGGAATTATTTTAAAAAAATACCTACTAAACAAATATTCTCAAACCCAGGGTTTTAAGGCATAATTTCAGGAATATCTACCTTCAGGATGAACACGTTTTGTTTTGTTTTTAGAACAAATTTGAACTAACTAAAGAGCAAGTATCTTGAAATCATAAAATAGTAGAAGCAGAAGCAGTCTTTAATATCATTCATCTAACCACCTCATTTTCTTTTATTTAGTTATATTTTATTGATTATACTATTACAGTTGTCCTGATTTTCCCCCTTTGTCCCCCTCCACAAAGCACCCCCAACTCCCTCAAGCAATCCCCCCACCATTGTTCATGTCCACATGGACCTTATATAAGTTCTTTGGCTACTCCATTTCCTGTACTGTACTTTACATCCCTATGGCTATTCTGTAACTACCTATTTGTACTTCTTAATCTCCTCACCTCTTCACCCATTCCCCCACAATTCCCTCCCATCAGGCAACCATCAGAACATTCTCTGTACCCATGATTTTGTCTCTCTTCTTGTTTGCTTAGTTTGTTTTTAAGATTCATTGTTGATGGATATGTATTTTTGCCATTTTGTTTATAGTTTTGATTTTTTTTTAAGATTTTATTTATTTTTAAGAGAGGGAAAGAGAGAGAGAAAGAGAGGGAGAGAAACAGCAATGTGTGATTGCCTCTCACATGGCCCTCACTGGGGACCTGGCCCGCAACCCAAGCATGTGCCCTGACTGGGAATCAAACTGATGACCCCTTGGTTCCCAGCCTGCACTCAATCCACTGAGCTATGCCAACCAGGGCTGATCTTCTTTTTCTTAAATAAATCCCTTTAACATTTCATATAATAATGGTTTGGTGATGATGAACTCCTTTAGTTTTTTCTTTTCTGGGAAGCTTATCTGTCCTTCAATTCTAAATGATAGCTTTGTTGGGTACATAGCTTTACTTGGCTGTAGGTCCCTGCTTTTTATGACTTTGAAGATTTCTTGCCAATCCCTTCTTGGCTGCAAAGTTTCTTTTGAGAAATCAGCTGACAGTCTTACAGGAACTCCTTTGTAGGTAACTCTCTGCTTTTCTCTTGTAAGATTCTTTCTTTATCTTTTTCTGCTTATAAGATTCTTTCTTTATCTTTAACCTTTGGCATTTTAATTATGATGTGTCTTGGAGTGGGCCGCTTTGCATCTGTCTTGTTTGGGATTCTCTGTGCTTCCTAGACTTGCATGTCTATTTCCTTCACCAAATTAGGGAAATTTTCTTTCACTGTTTTTTTCAAATAGATTTCTAATTTCTTGCTCTTTCTCTTCCCCTTCTGACTTCCCTATGATGCAAATGTTGGATCTCTTGAAGTTGTCCCAGAGGCTGCTTATAATATACTCATATTTTTGGATTCTTTTTTCTTCTTGTTTTTCTAATTGGTTGGTTTTTGGTTCCTTGTGTTCCAAATCATTGATTTGATTTTGGCTTCATCCACTGTACTGTTATTTCCCTGTAAACTGTTTTTTATTTCAATGAGTGTATCCTTCACTTCTGACTAGATCTTTTCTATGCTGTTGAGGTCCTCACTAAGTTCCTTGAGCATCCTTATAATCAGTGTTTTGAACTCTGCATCTGCTAGATTGCTTGTCTCCATTTTCTTTAGCTCTTTTTCTGCAGTTTTGATCTGTTCTTTCATTTGGACCATGTTTCTTTGCTTTCTCATTTGGGCAGCCTCCCTGTGTTTGTTTCTATATATTAGGTAGAGCTGCTTTGTCTCCATGTCTTGGTAGTGTGGCCTAATGTATTATGTGTCCTGTAGGGTCTAGGGGCACAGCCTTCCCTATCTCTCAAGCTGGGTACTCAAGGTGCATCCTTTGTGTGGGCTGAGCACACCCTCTTCTTGTAGTTGAGCTTTGATTGCTGTTGGCAGGTCAATGGGAGGGATTTACCCAGGCCAGTCAGCTGCAAGGACTGGCTGTGACCACTTACCACCAACCTCCACCCTCCATGGAAGATCAGCTGTTCAGGGGCAGGGTAGTGATGCTCTGACATGGTCTGTAGCTGTCTACTGGGTGGGCTGGCCCTGGGGTTTCCTGAGTGGTACAGGCCAAGGTCGGCCCCCACTATGTTTTGCCCATGGCCAACCTGCCTGAGCTATAAAGCAATCTGAGATGGCTGCTACTTGTGCTGGACATGGAGATTCCTGGGTGAAGCCAAGCTGTGAATCTAGGCTGGCTGCTATTACTGCCAGGCTGGGGCTCACTAAAGCCAGCTGTTGCTTGTTTGGTAGGATTTAGGAAGTTGTGAAGCATTAGCCAAGACAAGCCATTCATATGGAAAAGCAGCTTGGGTAGGCCTATAAGTAGGGTGGGACAGAGTCTCTGGGAATCTCCAAGCTGGGTCTCAGATATGGCACCAGCTTTCTGGGTCTCTGAGGGGAACCAACCTCCTCATTTTCTTATGAGGCCACCAAGACCCAGTGAGGTTTAATGACTGGCCTAAAATAACACAGTTCATCAGGGTCAGAGCCATTGAAATAATTTATCACATTCCAATACAATTTTGGGATTCAAAAGCAGTTTTTAATCTAGTGGCTCATTTGATTCTCAACTCTCTGAGAGGCTTTGTGGCAAAAACTAATCAGTGGGTTGGTTCTTTACTTCTGAACCCATTTTGAGCAAACTAACATATAACTTGAGAGAAAAAAGAAATATGAAAACTGAAAAATATTTCTTTTAATTCAATTTTGTTGGTACATTTTTAATAATGTCAAGATATTCTGTGTTCTTATTCGTGTTCTGTCTCAGAATCATACCAGGATGGATGACCACCTGCCTGTGAAGTCTGCTAAAGTAGGAGGGACTCAGGTTTTGAAAAGGAAAACCCTTATAATTTTTATTCATTGAAGAACAGAATAGAATTCTTTCCTCTAGAATGAGGAGTTTTTAGAGTTGGGCAGATGCTCACCTCTGGATAAGAGTTGAGTCATCTCTTTTCTGGGGTTGGGAATGAGGGCTGGCTTGAGCTCGGAAGTCCCTTTCATTCCTGGAAGTTAGAATTCATTGGCTTTATTTTCTTCAGTCCATTCGGATGGTCTTTATTTTCAGCCTTTATACTGCCCAGAAATCTTTTGATTCTGAAATTCATTAAAGTCTAAATTAACCTAAAAGTTGACTGGTTTAGCCATGATATTATCTATCAGTTGCAGAAATTAATTTGGGCCTAGCCAGGCACTCTGAACGTGATTAATGCAGCTCCTGCTCCTTTCCCACTTCCTCTCAGAGGACTGCTGGGGAAAGCAAGGCGACACGAATGCCTAAATAAGCAGAAACTTTCTTCCTTTGTTTCATTTTTAAACATCATACATTTTATAACGTATTGATTAAAAACATATTTTAATCATATTAAAGTGATATCTCTAACTTTTTTCCCAAATAAAACAGTAACATTCTCCAGCACTCGGTTAAGCTCTTTTCTTCCAAAAGCTACCAACGAAACAGCTAGGCTAGAGTAAACCAACAACTCTGCTTTTCGTGGAAGTAGAACTAGAATGTCTACTGAGTCAGACTTGAATAACCAGAAAGTTTAATAAAATTAGGTACAGATGTGGGATTATAAACACTCCTATTTCTCCAATCTGACATGATATGGTATGTCTTTCATCTTCTCTAATTTAAGAGGTTTTGTTAGCACCACTCCTTGTTAAATCATGTGACGTATCATTGGTCTAAGGCTCACACTCATATCAATTGTCTTTTCTGACCTATGTGATTTCAAATATACCTCAGTAGATCATGATAAAGGGTACATAGGCTGAGGGAAACTAAGCAGAAGTCTCGCATTTTACATCAAGACCACCATTCATGAAAAGTTTTTCAATCTGATATTATTGTCCAGTAGAAAAACTAAACATTTTATCTTTGTTGAAGAAAAATACACTTTGTTACACATCTAAATTATAACATCTGTGCTCCTGTGTAGGCTAGAAGCCAGAAAAAAAAAAAAGAAAGAAAAGAAAAGAAAAAGCCCTCAAAAAGCAAAAAAGATTTAATCCATAGAAAATACCAAAATTCATTTTCCTCCTCAAATTCATACCCAAACCAAACTGTAAATATTGAACTCAGAGTCAGTTTATCTGGAAAAGAATCTTTAAAAGTATATCAACTGCTTTCCCATTTCATCCAGCTGAACTTGACTCAGACATTTTAAACAATCTAGTTGATTATCATTTCCACATGATAGACACAGTAGCGTTCTCCTCTCTATATTTCTCCCTTCTATATTTCATAGTCTGTAACTGTTTAAAAATATTTCTAATATATGTTTCCAGGGGGGTTGGGGGAAAAAGAAAATGAGTACAAGGAATCTCATGGTTGCAAGTGTCTACACTGTCTCTTAACTTGTTCTTCATTTTTGCGTATAAACAGTCCACTACACTACAATTATAGTGAGCATTAAATATTTTGACCCCTCTACTAATCAATAACATACTTCCTGAAGTTGGAAATATTTCCAGTTACAAAATCTAATATTAGATAAAAACTAATGAAGAGAGATAATTAAATCTCCAGTTACATTGATTTGAATTGGAGATATTTCCAATTTTAAAATCTAATATTGAAGAAAATCTAATGAAAAGAGAGATTTAAAACTCTTCCTGAATATAAAGTTAAAATAATAGTTGAACTGTGCAACTTACCATAACAACAAATCCAAACTGATGCCACTTTTTAATCAATGTAAGTGCTTGTGCACTCTGTTTTTAAAGGAGTCTGACCTTTAAGACAAATGGGAGGTGGGGAGGCAGGGGATCCTTAAAAGCTATTTAAACCTTTGCTTAAGTTTCCCAAAGTGTTTCCAAAGAGAATTCCATTCATAATATAAGACAAAAAAAAAGTCTCTAAATATCTTCCTCATCCATTTTCTCCTAATGCTCCACATTGAACAAATTCAGCTGCTCCAATTTGCTCTATTTTTTCTACAAAATACTCACAAGCTCTTTTTCAAAACACAATCCATGCTGTTTCTTTTTGGCGTTCACACATCTGTTCTTTTCTCCCATAAACAGGATTCTATATGCAGTAGAGGAAAGGCTGGTGCAGATTTCACTATATACCATTTTGTAAGACAGTGACTGAATCCCTTAAAAAGGAGACAATCTACTGGCTGCTAAGACAAACTCCCATTCAACCTTTTAATTTGAGTCCCCACAATCCTATGGAAATTCAAACCAAGCATTTTCAGCTCACACTACTGGCACTGACTGTCTAAGGTTTGAATTTCAGGGTTTCAAAACAAGACTTTGGTGCCAACTTCTCCCATGGCGGGAAGAAAAGCAAATGAAGCCACAGAGACGTGCCAGTTTTAATTCGATTTCTGTCTCGACAACCCAACCCTGGTATGAAAATAAAACCCAAAACCCAAATCTTTCCTGTAGTAACCAACAAAAAATGCCTTCTCTCACTTCCTCCCCCCCAAAAAGAAGCCTTCAGAGTTCTTCCAAACCCAACTGGTAAATGTAATCAGCTTCTCAAAGGAGGGACGTGAATCACTGTGTCTTTTCAAGGCCGGATGGCACGGCAGGGACGCGTGGCCTCAGTGGCAGAATGTATGCGTGTGTGGGGGGAAGAACAAAGGGGATTGAGCTTTGGCTTGGAATATAAAACTCTAATTCTGAAGACAGAATTTGTACCTAATTGAATCTAACAGCTTCAGCAGGGCCTTTTGGGTAGAAATGTTTTCACGTCTACCCTGTGCCTCCATAATTGATTTAACATGCATTGGGATGGGCGCAAAAAGACCTGAATCCTGAACTTAGTCTGGTTAACCAAAACAGAAACACCAATACAGGATACAACGCGATGTTGTCAAGTCCAAAATATACAGGACATAGGAAAAATTAAGGAAACACAATAAAGGATTTATCCTGCCTTTGGGGCAGGATAAAAGATGTGTGCTAATTTCCAAATAACAGTCTTTTCATTTTACGTGCAAATATTTTCTTAACAAAAATTCCAAGAACTAAACTAACCGCATTACAGTGACTTCTTATGCGAAGTGTGTTTTACATGAGGAGACAAGGAAACAGCACATAATCTAAAAGGAATGGTTATTTAGATGAGCTCTGATGAGTAAATTAGAACTACTTTTTAGTCACAGTTGCTGTCCTGCTGAGAGTGCCCCCATATTCTTTCCATTTCAAATGAACTTTTCAGAGTGTTCCTCAATTAACTCTCATTAATTCCTGTTCTTACTCATTTTCTCCCCTAGAGCATGGCTTTAAGGGGAACTTCATGTTCGAAGCTTTTATTTGGAAGGAACAAGTAGGTGATACAGAGTTGACGGGGTGACTTAAGCAACGGTTAGAGAATTATGCAAGACAAGAGGGATACACAACAAAAAGCTAGAATTTCCTAGAAATCTACTGGTAACTGGTTCTTACTGTTATTCTGTGCTCATCGAAACTGAGCCAGCCAAACTTTCTGAACATTTGATATAAGCAAAGTAATTGAAATTTTTAGAAAGCCATAACTGATGAAAAGAATTCATGTTATTAATTTAGAATTAATTCCTTTGTGTGTTCACTAAGCATCATTATCCCAGCAGCTTTAAGATAATGTGCTGCTCCAGATTTAAAAATATTTATGCATGTGAATCCACTTGGATTCAATGTATATCAAGATTGAACCACACTTGTTCTATATATTTTTTAATTTTTTATTTTTCAATTACAGTTGACATACAACATCGTATTAGTTTCAAGTATACACATAGTGACTAGACATTTATATAACTTACAAAGTGATCAACTGAAGTCTAGTACCCATCTGACAATTTTTAAACTCTTTATTTTCTATCTAAAGCTAAATAAAGTATCTTAAAGAATCCCAGATATGTCATTTCATCCCAATATATTTTAGCATGTATCTCTAAAAGTTAAAAAAAAATTTAAAAATGATGATGACAATAATCTTACCCTTAAAAATTTTGATAACCAAATATTTTAAACAAATAGAAAAATTAGAATGTACTTCTACGTAGGCAGTCCAAGCGAGATAAAACAGATGTCAATATTTGGCTTTTCTTGCTTTACTTAGGTTTTTTTTCTTTTTCCAGTGAAATAAATCATTGCAAACACAGTCAAGTTCCTCCTTTTCTCACTAGTTTTCCAGTTATATTACCTCTTAACCAAGATATTAAAATGCTTTATAAACCAATCTACAACAAATTTTCATTACTACTTCTATAATTATTTTACTTCAATAGACCTGCAAAAGCCTTGACTAGTCATGACCTGTGTCCCTGGGTCACTTCTAGATGAACTAGACTGTTCCATTAGACTTATTTTAAATTATTACATATTTCCTGAATGTTTTAGGTTAAGTTTTGTGGTTTACTTCATGCTTTTATATGTATCTTTCTGACAGACCTAAAAATAGCAGTTAAATTATTTAATCTACAGAGAGCACCACCTGTCTTTTTTTCATACAAATTTTAATAAATTTAATTGATCTTACCTGGAACTTAATGTAACTAAGACCAATTAAATGAATCTAATTTATTTGAGGAGATATACATCAAAACTGAAAGACTTATCTAGAATGTGGTAATGGATTTATATACACCTAATTCAAGCTATAATAAATGGAATAGGATTATTTTTTATCTATATTCTTTCTGATCTAGTGCAACTCACCATGTATTTTTTAATCTATCTGGCTTCATTTATTGCATAAGAAATAAGAAGGGGATGAGTTAAGAAAAGAGAAAAATGGGAATATGTCTTAGGATGCAAATTACCTAGCAATTTGAGTTTTTCCAACTTTAATATCAACACCTCCTCCATGAGTATATATTTACATTCAATTTTCTCAAAGTTGAGAAGAAAGAAGCTCAGTATGAATCCGTAATCTCTGAAAATTATGAGCAGGTGGTTGACCAAAAAGTTTTTTGACAACAAAGATCGTAGCCAAATCATAGAATCATAAATGATTCAGAATTATGTCTTTGTTTTCCTCTTTCCTTTTCACTTTTCCAGGTTGCCATTGGTCTAATTCATTGTTTCTTATGAGAGAGACAAATAGTACAATGAGTCTACTTACAACCTGAGGTAAAGGAAGATACTACATTAATTAAAACAGATACTTAGAAAAGCAAGGTATTAGGATAGGGCGAGCAGACACTGGTAGATTAAGAACACAATATGACCCTTGATATGAAAAGTGTATGCTCTGAAAATTTCAGATGATGTTCCCAGTCATTGGGAGAGAGAAAATTACCAAACCCACATCCTTTCAGCTAGTTAGCCCAGAGTGAAGCTAACCTTGCCTCTACGATTTCATTAAACCTTCATTCCATCTGTGATTGCTACCAAGCTACTACCCCAACTTACTGAGGGCTGATTACTCTAGTCTAACTTTAGTAACAAGGAGAAGGGAAGAGCCAAGGACAGCTAGAATCCCAGTAAAGGAGGCAGTTCTTTCTAACTGCCTCACCTTTCTCTCTACCTATTCATATCTTCTACTAATTGAGACACTATATTGAAAACAAAAGGCTAAAGATCTGCATGCTAACCCACTAAATGCTCTTTTCTTGGTACTCAGAAGTTAAGCTTAACTTCTCACTATACTCAGGTATACTGTGCTGTTCTAAACCACCCAAATACTTTAAAGCTGGTCCTCCCTCTCCCCATCCACCTCCCTCCCCAGATTTTTTTATTTTCAACCCATCATCTTTATAAAACAGTATTCAGGACAAATAGATCTCATCAGGTTTCACTTGATGCTACAACCATCTTTAGAATTTTTAATTTTTAGAATTTGAAAATATAGGTGGTTAAAAATGGGTGAATACCCCATACTTTTCTTCTTATAATTCAAGTGTTCTGTAGAGGGTAAGTACCCAAGAGAATATCAGAAGAGGTGTTTATATAAAAAGTCTCCCACTATCTATTCTTTTCCTCTCTGGGTGTCAAACTACATGATCTGTTATAGTTTTTTATGTAAGAGTTGCATTTATACTTCATGATGCAACCTTCAAATCTCTTTCGGTATGAATAATATAGTCTTTTACATAAAAAATATGTATTCACTTCTATCTCCACTTCCTCTCTCCTACTCCAAGCTAACATCACGTCTAACCTGAATGACATAACAGTTTTCTAAATTCTATATCCCACCATTTTTGTTTCCTTCCAATCCATTTACTACAGAGAAGCAAATGATCTTAAAACAGAAGTTGAATCTTAAAACAGATGTTAGGTTCCAGCTTAAAAGCCCTCAATGGCTTCCCATTGCATTTAGAATAAAATGCCCCACAAAACAACCTGCAATGCCCTACATGACAACCCGGCCCACCACTCAGTCTCACCTCTCTCTTCCATTCTTTCCCCTTACAGTGCTGCAGTTACATTGGCCCCTTTGCAGTTTCAAGAATTCACCTGGTTCTTCCTACTTTTGGACTTTTGCATATACTCCTCCCTTTGCCTAACACACTCTTCCAGCTAGTCTCCTTCTCATCCCTGGAGTTTCAGCTAGAATATTACCACAAAATGTAACCTCCATAAACAAACCTTCCCTGATGTTTTTACCAAAATCATTGCTCCTCTCTCCTATTGTTTTCTATCTTAGAAACTTATTTCCTTCATTGATCTTATCAAAAATTTAAATTATTTAATTTATGTATTTATTGGATTTTGGTTTGGCCTTTTCCCATAGATTGTCTTTCTGTGAATGATTGTCCTGTTCAGTATAACATCCTGCAGTGCCTAGAATGGTGTCTAGTACATAGTAGACATTCGATATATATTTGCTGAATAAATAAGTGACTCCAGTATAGAATTGACGCTACTTCTCTGTTTTACTTTATGTACAATCTCTGTAGTATATGTATTATGTAGACAAAATTCTTAATACACAGAGAGACGGAAGTGACCTAAGCTGAGTTAGTGAAGAAGTAAAGAAAGGTTGACCCTAACATGGTTGAGAAGCATTGTTCTCCCCATACAGGTGCGGGCTAACCCTGCTCCTGAGGCTTTTTCGGTATCTACCACTAAGTGCCCTGATTTTAAGCTCCTGGAAGGGCCTCACTCTTGAATTGAGGCAGCCTTTACCTTCTCCAGAAGGGAGAAAATGCATGTGTGGGATAGCTGAGTCTCCTCTTTCAGGCAGTGCTTTCTTTACAAACGCCTGTTACCTGATACAGAAGGTTAAATGAAAAGGATTTGACATGGAACAATAATGGCACAAATCCCACTCTCTGTACACCATCAAGGTTCCTTAAGAACAAGAGTACAGCAGCTCCCTCCATATTCCTTCATAAAAACAAATCCCAAACATTTGGTAATTATTTCCCTGGCAAAATGTTCTTCCTCAGCTCTGAAACCCAACGCTTTCAATTATGTAAAGTTAAGAAATAGCTTTTCTTTTCATCATCGAGTCATTTACTTTTTATCATCAAATTCAATTATGTAATTAAAATGATTCACCATTTTAGAAATGGAAATATGAACATTTTCTTTTATTAGTAATGCCTTCAATGGCCATTATACATTTTTTAGTGCTGTGTCCCTAAAAATAGTTTTACAAGTATTTAATTATGAATTCTGGCGAATTTTGTTTCATTATTTGTAATGGATTCATAATTTTTAAAAAAACTATTATTGAATCTATTGGGGTGACATTGGTTAATAAATTACATAGATTTTAAGTGTACAATTCTATAATACATCATCTGTATGTTGCACTGTGTGTTCACCATCCAAACTCAAGTCTCTTTCAATCACTACTCATCCCCACTCCACCCTCTCCTACCTCCCCCCACCTCCCCTCTCCTGCTTGTAATCACCATACTGTTGTCTGTGTCTATGAGGGTTTTTTTTTTCAGCTTGAAATCCCTTCACCTTTTTCACCCAACCACCCAAACCCTCCCTGCTTTGAGAGCTGTCAGTCTGTGTCTCTGAGCCTATTTCTATTTTGTTTATTTTGTTCATTAGATTCCACATGTGAGTAAAATCATATGGTATTTGTCTTTCTCTGACTGGCTTATTTCACTTAGCATAATATTTTCCAGGTCCATCCATGCTGTTGCAAAAGAAAAGATTTCCTTCTTTATTATGGCAAGTAGCATTCCTTTGTGTAAATGTACCACAACTTTTTTATCCACTCATCTGCTGATGAGCACATGGACTGCTTCCAAATCTTGGCTATTGTAAATGATGCTTCAGTGAACCTAAGGGTGCATACATGCTTTCAAATTAGTTTTTTGGGTTCCTTTGGATATATTCCCAGAAGTAGAATCACTGGCTCATATGGCAGTTCCATTTTTAGTTTTTTGAGGAAACTCTTTTTTCATAGCGGCTGCACCAATCTGTATTCCCACCAACAGTGCACAAGAGTTCCCTTTTCTTCATAACCTCGCCAGCACTTGTAGTTTTTTCAGTTATCAATGATAGCCATTCTGACAGGTGTGAAGTGTTGTCTCATTGTAGTTTTAATTTGCATCCCTCTAATGATTAGTGGTGATGAACATCTTTTCTTATGTCTATTGGACACCTGTATGTACTCTTTGGAGAAAGGGGTCATTTGCTCATTTTTAAATTGGATTGCTTGTTTATTTTTGGTGTTGAGTTTTATAAGTTCTTTATACATTTTGGATATTAACTCCTTATCAGAAGTATCAGAAGTAAATATGTTCTCCCATTCTGTGGGTTGTGTTTTCACTCTATTGATGGTTTCCTTTGCCTTGCAAAAACTTTTTAGTTTGATGTTGTACCATTTATTTATTTTTCTTTTGTTTCTCTTGCCTGAGGAGAAATATCAGAAAAAAACATTACTATGACAAATGTCCAAATTTTACTGCCTATGTTTTCTTCTCAACTTTTTTTGGTTTTGAGTCTTATATTTAAGTCTTTAATGCAAAATGGAGTCATAATTTCTTGTGGCACTTCCTGCCAGATTAAACACTTATGAATCCACTTCACTTCATTCAGATGTGGTAGCAAGAGCAAACTTTTATTCAGGTTGTTGAAAGCAAAAGCTCCTAATCATTCCAATGATCTGAAAAGAATCTTCCCACTCTCTTCAACGTGTATTATTAATACCCAATTTCTATCACATCTCAACAGAAAACAGGTTTTTGGTATAATTATGATCTATTCTACTAGAATTCATTTAACTAGCAAATTCTTATGAAGCTTGAAACTAGGGTATTAGCTTATTTATGTCATAGACCTATTTAATTTATTCACTTCATTTCTAGAGCCTTGTAGAGAGATAGAAGTCATTCACTCAATGGTTATTGCTCATTAAATATTTGATGAATGAATAAATGAATCACATAAAGTGTAAACTCTCACAATGACCCTAAGGCCATTTCTATAGAGGATATAGAATTGAAATGGTAAAATATCTTTGTTAAAAAGCCTAAAGTTATAAAGATGGCCTATTTCAAATTCACCGTTTTTATAGATGAAAAACAAGGTCTGGAAAGGTTAAAGAATTTGACTGATTGTACTTTCACTAACTAGAAATAGAGTACAAAGTTCCTAAGTCCCCTTTGATTGTTCTCTACTATTTTGTGCCCTTAATACCAATAGTTCATATTAGGTACTTATAATGCAAAAACATGGTTTTAGTACAAAGAGAGAGATGTAAAGTGGGTTACATAAGATAGAACAAACCTAAAGAAACCCAGGATTCTTTTGAACATTAGGCCCCCTGATAGAAAATATTCAAAACCCTGATAGAAAATTTTTAAGATTTTTAGATGTTTTCCAACAGCCAAGTAACAGCAATATACATTAGTCTCTTAGTAAACCATAGAGATGAAGAACTGGATCAATTTCAGTGATAACTTCAAGGGAAAAAAGCATTTAATCTCTTGACATGTTTTATTTTTAAACAAAATCGAAAGTATAGTAATGCATGTGTATTGGGGTACCCTATATATAAATAATACAAAACACCTGCAGAGTCAAAACTATAAGCCATTTAATTTTTAACTTCACTGACTTTTCTATTGTTAAACAATATCCTTTAGGCTACCAGCATCACAAAAAAAAATTGTTTTTGTTTTCTGTTATTGTTTTTTTTTAAGTTTTTTTAAAAGATTTTATTTATTTATTTTTAGAGAGAGAAGGGAGGGAGAAAGAGAGGGAGAGAAACAGCAATGCATGGTTGCCTCTCACATGGCCCTCACTGGGGACCTGGCCCGCAACCCAGGCATGTGCCCCGACTGGGAATCGAACCGGGACCTTCTGGTTCCCAGCCCGTGCTCAATCCACTGAGCTACACCAGCCAGGTTGTTGTTTTCTGTTATTGTTTTAATAAATTTGACAGCAGTGTGTGGCAGACATTGCTGTTGTTCACTGATAATCAGTTTCCCTGTCGTTTAAGGTTCTTGGAAGGACTCCTTAGAAGGTGAGCACATGAGCAGAAGTGATGTCATTTCCCCATGGAAGCATTCCATTGATAGGGTCAACTTCCGACCTCCGGTCTCCATCTACCCCAGAGATTATGGACTCCTTGGCCCAAAAAAGCTTGAAAAATGTTCCCTTCTTAGATATTGGCATTAATATTAGCTTATTAAACACATTCAGAAGCTCTACATGTGGAAAAATGTTACATAGCATTAATTAATTAATTAATTAATTAATAGGACCTCAATCTTTTTTTTTGCCTAACAATTCTTATTCCTAAGGACCTTCCTTGGAAATTACTGGACCATGTTTTAGATATTGCCAATTAAGGTGGCAGCAATTACTTAACAGTAATGAACACTAAGATGGTTACTTGGACAATAGGTGGTAAAACTGAGTACTAGCCATTGAATGCTTTCATATGGAAATGACACGCATCACTTCAGTCATATGCTTAACTTCAAGGAATCTTTCCAGGTACCTCCATGTGAAGGAAAATTAGACAATATACATTTGACCCTTGAACAACACAGGTTTGAACTGCACAGGCCCACTTATATGCAGATTTTTTAAATAAATATGGATAGTACTGTAAACATATTTTCTCTTTCTTATAAATTTCTTTTTCTTTCTCTAGCTTACTTTACTGAATAATATAGTATATAATACATATAACAAACAAAATATGTATTAACTAACTTTATAGGATATCAATAAGGCTTCTGGTCAATAGTAGGCTATTGGTTGTTAAGTTTGGGGAGAAACAATAATTATAATACATGTGGATTTTTTAATCTGCGAATGGGGTCAGTGCCTATTACTTTCACATTGTTCAGGGATCAAAAAAATGGAAACACTAGCCTTACACAGCAAATTAGACTAAAGGGACTTAACAGATATTTACAGAATGTTTCATCCTATAGCAGCAAAGTACACATACTTCTAAGAGCACCTGGAACCATTAGCCAGGATAGCTCATATGTAGGCCACAAATAGCCTTAAAATCATATTAATCATCTTTTCAACAGCAATGACATAAAACTAGAAATCAATTACAAAAGATACTTCTGCATGGCTAAAGAAACCATCATCAAAATGAAAAGAGAACCAACTGTAAAGGAGAACATATTTGCCAATGTTACCTCAGACAAGGGTTTGATCTCCAAAATATATAAAGAACTCATACAACTTGACACCAGGAAGACAAATAATCCAATTAAAAAGTGGGCAAAGGACCTGAACAGACACTTCTCCGAGGAGGACATACAGAGGGCTCTTAGGCATATGAAAAGATGCTCAACACTAGCCATCAGAGAGATACAAATTAAAACCACAATGAGATACCACTTCACACCAGTAAGAATGGCCATCATAAACAAATCAACAAATAACAAATGTGGGAGAGGATGTGGAGAAAAGGGAACCCTAGTGGCACTGTTGGTAGGAATGCAGATTGGTGCAGCCACTGTGGAAAACAGTATGGAATTTCCTCAGAAGACTAAAGATGAAACTGCCTTTTGACCCAGTGATTCCACTGCTGTGAATATACCATAAGAATTCCGAGTCACCAATTCAAAAGAACCTATGCACCCCAAGGTTCATAGCAGCTCTATTAACAATAGCCAAGTGCTGGAAACAGCCTAAGAGCCCATCAGTAAATGAGTGGATCAAAAAACTGTGGTACATTTACAAAATGGAATTCTACACAGCAGAAAAAAAGAAAGAACTCCTGGCTTTTGCGAGAGCATGGATGAAACTGGAGAATAGTATGCTAAGTGAAATAAGCTAGGTGGTGAAAACAAATACCATATGATCTCACCTATAAGAAGAATCTAATTAACAAAATAAGCTAATGAACTAACTAAAACCACAAGCATGGAAACATGGAACAGACTGAAAGTGACCAGAGGGAAGGGGGGACAGAAATAATGGTGGAAAGAAGCAGAAGGGACCAGACAAAGAGCATGTATGAATGACCCACGGACATGGACAACAGCGTGGAAATAAACTGTGGGAGTGGGGGTTGGGCTGGACAGAAGGCAAAGGGGAAAAATTGGGACAACTGTAGTAGAATAACAATAAAAAATGATTTAAAAAGATAACTGAAACATTCACAAATACAATTTAACAGCATGCTACTGAACAACCAAATAGGTCAAAGAAAAATAAAAACGGAAATCAAAAATTATTTTGAGGAAAATGAAAATGGAAACATAGTATACCAAAATTATGAGATGTGGCAAAAGCAGTTCTAAGAGGAAAGTTTATAGCAATAAATGCCTACATCAAGGAAAAAAAAGATTTCCAGTAAACAACCTAACTTTTTAACCTAAAGTCACTAGGAAAAAAAAACAAACTAAGCCTAAAGTTAGTGAAAGAAGAAAATAAAATTTAAATGGAAATAAATAGAGAATAAAACACAGTAGAAAAGATTAATAAAACTAAGAGCTGTTTTTTGAAAAATAAACAAAATAGACAAAACTTTAGTGAGACTCACCAAGAAAAAAAAATACAGAAAGGATTCAAATAAACATAATCAATAATGAAAAAGGAGATATTAATATTTTACAACTGGTACCACAGAAATTCAAACTATAAATATGAGGAGGGACCCTGAAAAACAGAATTCTCTTCTGGAGGGCAGGCCCCTTGTAGTATAGGCTTCTCGTACTAGGTGAGTGTTCTAGGAACCCATCTGTATCAGTGTACCAGCTGGTGTTCTGAGAGGCTGTGTTTGGCTTCAGCAGATTTTTTTTGAAGACCCAACACGTTTGCCCTTTTCATGATGGGTGATTTACAAGCGCACCTGCCCACTGTGCTGAGTGTTCAGCAGTTTTTGACCAAAACTGACATGACCCCCATGCCCCACACTCCCTATTCACCTATCTCGCCCCCTGTGACTCTTTTTTGTTTGTTTTCCCAAAACAAACAGGAAAATGTTTTGATAATGTAGAAGAGGTGAAACAAAAAATAGCGAAAGAACTAAAAGTCATCAAAATTGACGAGTGCAAAGATTGTTTGGAGCAGTGGGAAAAACATCTCAATAGGAGTATTGCATCAAATAGAGAGTGCTTTGAAGGTGACTGAAGTTTAAATGTAAGAATAAATACATAGTTTTTATAAATAAATTCCAGGGTTTTTTGTGTACCCCCCTCATAATTATTTAGGTGGCAACCTAGAAGAAATGGAGAAATTCCTAGAAACTTACAACCTACCAACACTGAATCATGAAGAAATAGAAAATTTAAACAGATTAAGGAGATTGAATTAGTAATCAAAAACCTGCCAAGAAACAAAAGCCCACAACAATGAGGCTTTACTAGTGAATTCTACAAAACATGAAGAAGAATTAATAGCAATCCTTCTCAAACTCTTCCAAAAAAAATAGAATATTTTCAAACAGATTTTATAAGACCTGCATTATCCTGATACCAAAACTGGACAGACAGTACAAAAAAGAAAAAGAAAATTACAGTCCAATATTTCTGATAAACATAGATGCAAAAGTTCTCAACAAAATATTAGCAAACTGAATTCAGCAGTACTTTAAAAGAATCATACACTGTGATTCATTCCAGGATGCAATGATGATTCAACATCTGCAAACCAATCATTGTAATACATAACATGAAAAAATTGAAGAATAAAAACATAATCATCTCAATAAATTTGGATAAAAGCATTTGACAAAAGTTAAGATCCTTTCATAATAAAAAGTCAACAAACTTAAGTGTAAAGGGAACAAACCTCAACATAATGAAGTCCATATATGACAAGAACACAGCTAAAATCATACTTAACAGTGAAATTCTGAAAGCTTTTGCTCTAAGATCAGGAACAACACAATAATGGCCACTTTTGCTACTTTTATTCAACCTACTACTGGAAGTCCTAGCCAGAGCAAGTAGGCAAGAAACGAAATAAAAAGCTTCCAAATGAGAAAGAATAAAGTAAAAATTTCTCTATTTGCAGATGGCATGATATCATACATAGAAAATTTTGAGATCTCCAGCAAAAAATTGTTAGAACTAATACATGTATTCAGTAAAGTGGCAGAATATAAAATCAACACACAATAATCAGTTGTGTTTACATACACAAACTATGAGAAAGAGAAAATTAATAAAACAATCCTATTTACCATAGCATAAAAAAAAACAATGAAATACTTAGGAATAAATTTGACCAAGGAGATGAAAAATCTGTACACTGATAACTATAAGGCATTTATGAGAGAAGACATAAATAAATGAAAGATATTTCATACTCATGGAATAGGATTAATATTGTTAAAATGTCCATAATATCCAAAGACATCTATAAATTCAGTTCAATCCCTATTAAAATTTCAGTGGCCTTTTCCACAGAAATAGAAGGTAACTCTAAAATTTTTATAGAACCATGAAAGGCCCCAAATAGTCAAAGCAATCTTGAGAAAAAAGAACAAAGCTGGAGGCACTACACTCCCTGGTTTCAAACTGTATTACCAAGCTACAATAATCAAAACAGTATGGTACAGTCCCCCCCCACCGCCCCCGCAAAAGACATATAGACCAATGGAACAGAATAAAGACCCCAGAAATAAACTCTCACATATATAGTCAACTAATTTATTTTATTTTTTATAAATTACTTTATTGTTGTTCGATTACTCTTGTCTGCATTTTCTCCCCCAACCACCCCACTCCATCCAAACCCACCTCCCTCCCTTGCTTCCACCCTCCCCCTTGGTTTTGTATATGTGTCCTTTATAGTAGTTCCTGAAAACCTTTCTCTTGACAGTCTCCTCCCCCCTTCCCTCTGGCTATTGTTAGATTGTTCTTCATTTCAATGACCCTGGTTATATTTTGTGTGTTTTTTTCTTTTGTTGATTATGGTCCAGTTAAAGCTGAGATCATATGGTATTTGTCCCTCACCACCTGGCTTATTTGCTTAGCTTAATGCTCTCCAATTCTATCCATGCTGTTGCAAAGGGTATAAGCTCCTTCTTTCTTTCTGCTGTGTAGAATTCCATTGTATAAATGTACCATAGTTTCTTGATCTACTCATTTGTTGATGAGCACTTAGGTTGCTTCCAGCGCTTGGCTATTGTAAATTGTGCTGCTGTAGTCAACTGATATTTTTAAAGCAAGCCAAGAACACTCAATATATAAAGAATAATCTCTTGAATAAATAGTATTGGGAAAACTGGACAGCTACATGCAAAAGAATAAAATTGGACTGTACACAAAAAATCAATTCAGCATAGATTAAAGATGAATTTAAGACCTGAAACCATAAAACTCCTAGGAGAAACAATAAAAGGCATAGTCCTTGACATCAATCTGGGCAATGAGTTTTTGGACTTGACACCAAAAGCAAAGGCAAAAACAGCAAAAATAAACTAGCAGAACTACATCAAACAAAAATTATTCTGCACAACAAAGAAAGCAATAAACAAAATGAGATGGGAAAAAATATTTGCAAATCACATATCTGATTAGGACTAATATTCAAAATATATAAATAATTCAGTCCTGACAGGTATAGCTCAGTGGGTTGGACATCATCCTACAAACTGAAAGGTTGCCAGTTCGATTCCCCATCAGGGCACATGCCTGGGTTGTGGGCCAGGTCCCCACTTGGGGGCGTGTGAGAGGCAACCAGTTTATTTTTCTCTTGCACATTAATGTTTCCCTTGCACATTAATATTTTTCTCCCTCTCTCTTTCCTTCCCTTTTTCTCTCTCTAAAAATAAATAAATAAATAAATTTTTCATAAAACAGGTACATAAAAGTATGCTCAATATCACTCATTCAGGGAAATATATATCAAAACAACAATGAGATATCACCTTGCATCTGCTAGGAGGCTATTATCAGAAAGAGATATGTGTTGGTGAGAATGTAGAAAAAGAGGAACCCTTGTGCACTACTGGTGGGGATGTAAATTGGTTCAGCTATTATGGAAAACAGTTTGGAGGCTCCTCAAGAAATTAAAAGTAGAAATATCATATGGTCTAGCAATCCCACTTCTGGGTATATATCCAAAGAAAATAAAAGCAGAATCTTAGAGAGATATCTGCACATGTATGTTCACTGCAGTGTTATTCACAATAACCAAGATGTGGAAGCAATGTGTTTGTTAACATATTAATGGATAAAGAGGATGATACATTTGATGGCATATTATTCATTCATGATAAAAAAAAAAATCCTGTAGTTTGCGGCAACATGGATGGACCCTGAGAGCATTATGCTAAGTGAAATAAGTTAGAAAAAGAAAAATCAGTGAGAAAGAGAAAGATTATTGTATGTGGAATATTAAAACAGCGAATTCATAGAAACAGAGATGAGAATGATGTTTGCCAGGGCCTGGGCAGTGGGGCATGGGGAGCTGCTGGTGGAGAAGCGTATGTGTTCTGGGGTCTACTGCGCGGCACAGTGATTATGGTCGACACTACCGCACTGTGTGCTTTACAGTTGCTAAAATAGTAGATCTTAAATGTTCTCACCGCAAAAAAGAAATGGTAATTATGTGACATGATAGCCGTGTTAACAAATGATTTCTATGGTGGCAATCATTTTACTATACATAAGTGTACAAATAAACACACTGAACACGTAAACTTCCACAAGGCTATAAGTCAATTATACCTCAATAAAGCTGGGAAAAATAACAGTTTAATCTGGGGACTGTGACAGCCTTTAACTTACACGTACCTACAAAAAATTTTCTTGGGGGTTAGATACAGTTTTATCATATTCTCAAAGAAATATATAACCCCATAAATATATAGAAAACAGTAGTATTGGGCAAATATCTAGTAGTAAGTAAAAAACGTTTTTTATATCAATTGACTCTGTAAGAACAGACTCATGAAAATAATAAAAATGATTCTTAACCAAATTTTTAAAATAAATTTCTCTAGGGAAAGGTTGGAGGAAGCATGGATGTCTCAAACAAAATTTAGAAGAAATAAAATTAAAGAAGTTCAGATTCCACAGATAAAACATTCAGGCTGACTGCCCTCCCTTGCTTTGGACTTTCAGCTGTTTTGGATACCCGTCACAGGGCTTCACACAATTTTTTCCAATGGAATAATTCTGCATGGACAAAATTAGAAATGCATTTATTATTTTCCTTGGAAGGTTGTTTTTTACATATAATAAAGCTGAGCCTCTTTTAAGATCAGCATCTACCACAAGCAAAAAGCAGCTCATACCACAAGACTGTTTAGAAAGAATTCTTTTTTTACATAAAATTTAAATTCCTCTCAAATGAGACTGCCTTCTTTTCATGGTGACAGACTGCTACTCAGCCAACCTCTGGAAGGGTTTGGAAAGTTCAGAAGATCATTTCTACCTTGAAGCTGAACGTACCTTATGATTACCAGGGCACCATGGACAAGGGAAGAAAATGGGTTATTTATACTTTAGAAAGCCAGCTTATGAGATTCCACAGGAGAATTTTAAGAAACTGTCCACTTCCATACTAAATAAAGAACTATGTACTCATTCTTTATATCTTTTAATTTCAAATAAAATTCAAAGACATTTTTAGACTTCGTTATTGGTCAAACCCATATATTTATATGATCCTATTTATTCAAGAGATTTTTCAAATTGTCCTATAAATTAAGTTGGTTGGAAATCAGGGATTTCATTTTAAATTGTATTTTATAAAAGGACTCCCACTTTCCTATATAACACATTCCTGAAAAGGGTCTGGAAGTCAAATGTCTGAAATACGATCAATAGACATATACAGCGTAATTCTGGCTCTAATTTGTCTGCATTCTTACCAACCCTTAGTATTGTCAGTCAACTTAAATTTGCCAATTGCAGTATATATTAGTATCTCTGTGATCTTAATTTACATTTTTCTAATTACCGGTGGCAATTAGCATCTTGTTATAATGTGTTTAGACCATTTGTATTTGCTCTTTTGTGAAGTATCTGTTTATGTGTTAGCTCCTTCTATTCGTTTTTTGTCTTTCCTTATTTATAGGAATTATACATGTTTTAGACAATGTCACCATTTTGCACAATTGCAAAAAAGAATGTTCTCAAATCAAGAAAATACCATTTACTTAGAGTAGAATGTGATTGTCTTTAAAAAATGAGTCATTAAGTAAAAATTGATTGATAGCCCTAACTATTAACATTTATTTTAAGACATGAAGTATCTAATGTATTTTAAAGAATGCTTATCAAAAATAGAATATTTTTACCAAAGAAATATAGCATTTACAGATAATGTCTTAGTTTTATAAACGATACATTTATTTGGAGCACTTCCTATCCTAACACTGTTTGGTATGTGTAGTTACATGATATGTAGTCCGCATGTATGTATATCCATGGGAATGTGACTACAAAATGAGAATAGTTTCCATGTGTGCCCTGTGGAAGGCAACTTTGCGTGCCTCTCGTACCATCCCCCCCACTCTACATTATCACAACATCTTTGTTTAGTGTTTTAGCTTCTCACACTGTCTTACTACTGCAGCAGCCTCTGCACCTCATAGGTGTCCTTGATCCTAACCCAACCCCATCTTTCTAGCTCCTGAAATTTGCATTATCACTTTTCCCCCAAAATAATGCCCTCCCCTCTACAATAATCTGCAATGGGTTTTTGTCAAACTTAGAGTGAAACTTAAGCTCTTGATTCTGAAATTCAGGACATTCTGAAATCAGACCTCAGACTTCTCCTTAAAATCTTCTCACTTATTGCTGATCTACAGAAAATTATGCATCTTTTAGATTCACGTTTTTTTAAGAGCACTTCTTTGCACCATTTCTTTTCCTCAGAAGTCTTCCTCCCATTTGTTGAAAATATCGTCTCTGCCCTTCAGTTCCTTGAATCTTACACTGTAGTCACTGCTTATATTTGTTTGATAAATGAATGCATGAGTGTATGAAGTGTCCCTTCTGCTAGATTTGCCTTCGTTCCCAAGCCAGGCATTTCACTTTCCTTTGAGCCACTATGAGCTTTACTTTTCTTTATTGTTGTTTGACAGACTTTCCCTTATGTTTCAGTTAAAGGGGGACTTGTCTCATCCTTCACACTAGAACATAAATACTGTGTTGAGGGATTGTATTCCACTCATCTTTGTTTTCATAGAGAATCTAGCTATGCATGTAGTGTGCCCTCAAAAAATTCTTAGAAGCACGTGTGGATGTCTTACTAAAATTCATGAAGGACACAAGGGGTGAGGTGGTATAGGACCAGTGGGGACTTGGTGGAAATGTGAGAGTTGCGCCCTCTTGGTGAGAGTTTAAGGCTAGTTACACACTGAAATTGTTGAAAAACACAAATTCTTATGACAATTCACTCAAAAAATAGTCACAACAATAGTTTTGAGCTCAGTTATATTAAACATGTGACCCAAATGATCTCTTTACATGGAAATCCATAGCTGAGACAATTGAATGGGAAAATGTGAGCAAAAATGAGTGGTGTATTAAGCGCACCATGTAGTCAGTCACAATCTCTGTTCCATTTCCGCTGTTGTGCTACATAAACAGTCATTGTACTATTATGAGTAAAAGTATGAATTCACAAGTTAAAATTGTCTTTCTGTTCAGGATATGAAAGGCTGTATATAAATTTCAAGCAGAACATTGATTCTCTGTTTTAAAAATTTCATATTATTCATTACATGTGTAATTTCAATGGTGCTTTTTATACTTTCTTGAAAGACTTTTTTCTGCAGGTACTGAACAATATTCCATTACCAATACGGACACTTACCAATTCTCAATGATACAGCGACAGGAAAAGTTCTTGACATGCTCCTTGTCAATTAAAATACCTTTTACAAGCATCTAATTAATTCCTAGATCATATCAATAAAAGCATGATATTTCAAGTAAGGTCCAAAGAATGGAAAAAAGAAATCTTGATATTCTTGAAAAATATTTTTGCATATGAGTATATTAAGAAACTTTCATTACGCTTTCAGTATGTTTTTTAAGGTGTATCTATTTCTGTTGGGCTATGAAGAAACCACATTCTTGTTTATACTTTAAAGATTTAGAACACATGCTCTGTTTAATTATCCTATCCTGGTAAACTGAGACTTATGTAATTAAAGCTTTAAGCAAAAAAATATGGCATAGATAATGTCTATGCTTCTAGGTTCAATCTGATTGATAAGAGTGCCAAGACACATAAATGCATGGCAAAAATCAGCAAAACTGGGAAAGATACACAAATAAAGACCATTTTTTATGTGTGGGAAAAGTGATTACTTTTACCAAGTCAAAAAGTACATAACTTTTTTTGTGTGGTTTTCCACTTTCTCCAACTGAAAAGAGTTGGAGAAACAAAGAAGAAAAAGAGTTGGAGAAACAGAGTTATAGAGACAAAGTGTTAAGAAACTGAAAAGCCAAAAGGTGACTTTTCTATGAAAGTATTAATGGTTGTTCAGAGAATTAAAGCCTGAATAAAGGACTTCAAGAGTTCTAATTCCTTGTGGAGCCATCAAAATTTGAAAAGCATCTGAGATTAGTATACAAACCCGCTTTGAGTAAAATATGTACAGTGAGCTAATTCTGTGCAAGCCTGAGAAAAAACATAACTATACTAACCAATTTTAACAATAATTGTAACAAGTTTAACAATAATTCAGAGATAATGAATACAAAATCAAATCTATCTGGGTTTTTGTCTTAAGCTTATTTAAATCTTGCTCTAAAAGTGTATATAATTTATTTTTGTGTATATGTACTTGCCTAACTCAAGAAAAGTTGAACATTTAAATGAATTCAGAAGGAAAAAAATGCGTCGATCCTTTTATTAATCACACCTATGTAAAACCAAGGTGTTTGGAACAGAAGTCCACCTGCAGACAATGTTTCCTGATAGCAATAAAGTGCCAAGAAATAAAATAACCTCAAGACTGCTGGCAGTTGGTTTGTCATATATGGCCTTTATTATGTTCAGGCATGTTCCCTCTATTCCCACTTTGCTAAGAGTTGTTATAATAAATGGGTGCTGGATTTTATCAAATGCTTTTTCTGCACCTATTGATATGATCATGCGGTTTTTATCCTTCATTAAGTTTATGTGGTGAGTCACATTTATTGATTTGCAAATGTTGTAGCAACCTTGCACTCCTAGCATAAATCCTACTTGATCATGGTGTATCGCTGTATTCAGTTTGTTGAGGATTTTAGTGTCTATGTTCATCAGGGATATTGGCCTATAATTTTTTTTGTAGTGTCTTGACCTGGCTTTAGAATTAGGATAATGCTTGCCTTATAAAATGAGTTTGGGAGACTTCCCTCCTCTTGAATTTTTTGAAATAATTTGAAAAGGAGAGGTGTTAGTTCTTCCCAGAATGTTTGGTAAAATTCACCTATGAAACCATCCGGTCCAGGCCATATATGACAAGCCCACTGCCAGTATCATACTCAATGGGAAAATACTACAAGTGTCCCTTTAAGATTGGGAACAAGACAGGGATGTTCACTTTCACTTCTTTTATTCAACATAGTACTGGAAGTCCTCGCCACAGCAGTCAGAAAAGAATTTTTAAAAAGCATGCAAAGTGGAAAGAAATAAATAAAACTATTTTCAAATGATATGATACTGTACATAAAAACCCCAAAGAATCCACCAAGAAACTACTAGAACTGAAAAATGAATTCAGCAAAGTAGCAGGATACAAAATTAATATCCAGAAATCAGTTGCATTTTTATATGCCAATAACAAACTCACAGAAAAGGAAATTAAGAAAACAATCCCATTACAATTGCTACAAAAAGAATAAAATACCTAGGAATAAACCTGACCAAGGATGTAAAAGACCTGTACTCAGAAAATTATAAGACACTGAAGGCAGAAATTGAAGAAGATACAAATAAGTGGAAGCACATACTGTGTTCACGGGTAGAAAGAATTAACACCATTAAAATGGCCATACTACCCAAAGCAATCTACACTGCTGATCATGGGCACTATCAGGCAAGCCAGCCATGGGGCTTCTCTGAGGATCTTCATAGACAGCAGACATGGGCTAGAGAGAGACAACAAAAGAAAGCAATATGCCAATGTTAACTGTAGCTGATACATTAGTTTGGTGAGAGATAAACTTTGGGGAACCCTAGAATAATTGGAGGTACTATTATAGGAGCAGGGATTAAAAGTTAATGTGGCTTCTAGCCCTGGCTGGTGTGGCTCCATGGACTGAGTGCCAGACTGCAAACCAATTTGATTCCCAGTCAGGGCACATGCCTGGGTTGCAGGCCAGGTGCACAAGGGGCAACTATACATTGATTTCTCTCTCTCTAAAAATAAATAAATAAGATTTTCAAAAAGAAGTTAATGTGACTTCTATTTTAGAATGTACAGGTTCTACATATAAAATAGAAGGCAAGAAATTCAACAAGAATCTTTTCTTAATGATAGGCTTCCACCACTCTGACTAACATAAAAGAAGGTGATCTAAGTGACAACAGGACAGCTCTGTGACTGGCTTGTGCAGTGAAAGTTTAACAATATTTGTACTTTGGGAAAGATTAATACAATCTACAAAAATTTGGTCAACTAATATCAATGGCCACATGATGCGGACACTGGCCTGCAGTGTCCATGGCGTCATGGCTGAGACACGAGACAAATGAGACACGAGACAAATTCACATGGGATACCGAGTTCTGTGGAGGAAAAGGAAAGGCATGGCCCATTCTCTCAAGGGGAGAGTGCCTTGGAGTGCCTTGACCACTCTCTCAAGTAGAGAGTAAACCTACCTTTGCCTTGACAGGCTTTTATTCTCTTTCTGGGCACATTACATTGAGGGTGGTTTTCATTTACTATGCACAGGTCCTCATTGACTATGCATAGGATCACTGTAGGTGATTATTTTTTACAGATAACAAAAGAAAGGATGTAGCTAATTACATCAAGAAAGAAGGATATTTGCAAATGCAAAGGGAAAAGTGGTTGAACTGGTTACACTTCTCCTTGGAAGGTTTAGCATGGATTTTAGGAAGTTGCAGTAAGCCCTTGCTGCCTCAATTCAGGGTGAGGGATTTTAGCAAAAAGCAAATACCATGCAGGCCTGATTCTCCACGGTAGAATCTATCCATGGGCGTGGGCCTTGTGTCACTCTCCAATGTCCAAGTGGGAGCTGGGCCCACGCCATACAGAATGTTCTCCTATAGCCACGTTGTTATAAGATTATGCCAAATTGGGTTCAATATGATAACTACATGTTTTAAAATATATGTTTTATTACTACTCAAGTGTAGTGAGCAAAACAGATTTGGACACAATTGTCACAGAAAAGATAATTCGTTACTCATAGGTCCCTAGAAGAGGGGACACATCACCATGAGGGGCCACACAGGGAAGCTCCAGCATCAGTCAGGAGGCAGAGAGACCAGGGAAAATGTGGTCAAGGGCCTTCCTTGTGGTTTCTGTGGGAAGGAACAGGCTAGACAAGGTAAATGAGCTTGGGGTTGGCTAGGTTGGATAATTTCAGTGGGCTATTGAGGCATTAAGGCTGTCCCTGCTTGACTGGTGCCTGGCCCTGGGGTGCCTAGGACAGATGGATAGTGTCCAAAGTACAAGAGCCTTATAAAGGAGGTGGTTAGGGGTAAGGGTTCTGGATTGTTTGGTTTGCATGGGAAAAGTGCACTGGAAATTTGATACCTGTGGGAATTAGCTAACCTTGTGAGAAACAATTCCTTCAAAGTCATCAAGGCTCTAAGATGTCTAACTGGATTGAAAACAACCCAGATGTCTAATTATCTGAAAACACTGGGTTGGCCAAAAACTTTGTTTAGTCTTTTCCACACGATGGCTCTAGTAGTGCTTAATTGTCTTTGACTTCATTCAAAACAATTTTGTTAGATTGTATTGTGCCAGTTGTCATATCAGCATGTATTTACAACAGGCACATGGAAAGAAAAAAAAAAATGGTCCAAATGAAAGAACAGATCAAAGCTCCAGAAAAAATACAACTAAGTGACAAAGAGATAGCCAACCTATCAGATGCACAGTTCAAAACACTGGTAATCAGGATGCTCACAGACTTGGTTGAATTGGGTCACAAATTAGAAGAACAAATGAAGGATATGCTAAAGGAAATGAAGAGAAATGTGCAGGGAACCAATAGGGATGGGAAGGAAACTGGGATTCAAATCAATTGAGTGGACCAGAAGGAAGAAAAAAACATTCAGCCAGAAAAGAACGAAGAAACAAGAATTCAAAAAAATGAGGAGAGGCTTAGGAATCTCCAAGACATCTGTAAATGTCCCAACATCTGAGTCATAGGGGTGCCAGAAAGAGAAGAGAAAGACCAAGGGATTGAAAACTTATTTGAACAAATAATGAAGGAGAACTTCCCCAAGCTGGTGAAGGAAATAGACTTCCAGGAAATCCAGTAAGTTCAGAGAGTCCCAAAGAAGTTGGACCCAAAGAGGAACACACCAAGGCACATCATAATTGCATTACCCAAGATTAAAAATAAGGAAAGAATCTTAGAAACAGCAAGAGAAAAGGAGACGATTACATACAAAGGAATTCCCAAAAGACTGTCAGCTGATTTCTCAAAAGAGACCTTGCAGGCAAGAAGGGGCTGGAGAGAGGTATTCCAAGACATGGAAGGCAAGGACCTACATCCAAGAATACTCTATCCAGGAAAACTTCATTTAGAATGGAGGGACAGATAAAGTGCTTCTCAGACCAGGTCAAGTTCAAGGAGTTCATCATCACCCAGGCTTTATTACATGAAATGTTAAAGGGATTTATATAAGGTATGGAGGGATATCAACAGGGGAGTGGAGAGAGGGGGGAAAACTACAGAGAATAAATAGCATAGATGGTAGGTAGAAAACAGACAGGGGGAGGTTAAGAATAGTATAGGAAATGTAGAAGCCAAAGAACTTATGTGTATGATCCATGGACAAAAACTAAAGGGCGGGGAATAAGGGGGGTGTGAGACAGAGGGTAATAAAGGGGGAAAATGGGACAACTGTAATAGCATAATCAATAAAACATATTTTTAAAAAATTATCGAAACTGGTGAATTTTTGTGTGGCAATTTTAACATTGAAGATGGAAGAAAATAAGCAACATGTTCAGCATATTATGCTTTATTATTTCAAGAAAGGTAAAAATGCCACTGAAATGCAAAAAAGAGATTTGTACAGTGTATGGAGGAGGTGCTGTCACTGAACGAATGTGTCAAAAGTGGTTTGCAAAGTTTCTTGGTACTGTTGACATTTTGGCCAAATAATAATTCCTTGTTGTGGGGCTGTCTTATGCATTGGAGCACCTCTGGTTTCTACCCACTAGAAGCCAATAGTGGGAGATTGCCAACATACTCAAAATATCCAAATCAATAAAGTTATTAGTAAAAATAAAAAATGTGTCTTTTATTTTATGGGTAAAAGTAAATGGACTTTTTGACCAATCCAATAAAAGATATGGTTAATGCACTATAGGAATTGGTAGGAGTTTCAAAACTGGCCATAAGCTTAGATGTGTATCTGAACTTACACAAGTGAGGCAGTGAGGCCTAGAAAACTAACTCCAAGTCTAAAAACAATCAAGTTCTCAGTGTCAGGTTTGCTGAAGCAGACTCACCAGAGGGTATAGGGGGATAAATGGTGATGGACAGAGACTTGACTTGGGGTGGTGAGCACACAATACAGTGTACAGATGATATGTTGTAGAACTGTGCACCTAAAACCTATATAATTTCATTAACCAGTGTCACCTGAATAAATTCAATAAAAAGGGTGGAAAAGGGAAAATGAACCTGCACTGGAATAATAGAAAGGCGATAGTGAAAGACTATGCAACAACCTTCCCACCACGCTTGGCATTAGCCAGACCCTCGTTAGGGAATTCCTGGTGCCTGGTTTAGAGCTGCACTGCCCCACCCCTAACCCAGAGGGAGATGAAAATGCCGTCAATTGCCAAATGGTAACCAAACGAAGATGGGGCACGGAAATGGATCTACTATTGTTTGTACTAATGGGGAGGATAGTTGACAAATATTTCCTTATTTTACACAACAGAGTTAAAGCCACATTTTTGTTTGAGAATGCTGGAAGTGGTCAGATAATCAGTCACCCACCACCACTCTTCCTTTCTTTGCGTAGAACAAACGCTCTTTTCCTCACACCCACTGCTTTTAGCTAAGGGTCTGGAAATGTAAATTTGGGAAAGTGGCTGACTTCCAATTGTGACTACTGAGGTAAAAGTCTGTTCATTGATAACTGAAAGTTTGCTCAATCTCTCTAAAATGTCCCTTATGTCAATTCACGAGTAAAACGTTAGGACACAAACTTAAAGCAAATAATTGAGTATTTCTTACCTCCATTTGACACCCTTCACCCCCTGTTCTGCCCCCAGCCTCTGTGTACTTATAGCCCCCTTTGGATGGGCCATTCCTTCCCTGCATTCCTGACCACTCCATCCACGCTCAGAGCTGCTCTTGCCTTGTTGTTGCTAAAGCTAAAGACTTAAATTTGCCAATCTGTGTCCCAGAGTCATCTGACAAAGAACCACAGGTTCTCTGTAAGATGAGCTGAGTAGTGAGTAATATTCTTCCCAGAGCCTTTGTAGAGAAGAAATAATAAATATATAGGCAAATTCACACCTTGAGTCTACGTGCAACATAATGCTAACCTCAATGGTCTTCTGTGTCTATCCTAGAAAAGTGGTATGTATCTTAATCAGTGTGTTTATCAAACAAATAGTTGAGTGACTTTTTTGTGTCAAGTCCTGCACTAGGCCTTTTGGAGTATATGAAAAGGCACAGAGCCTAATCTGTGCTTTCGAGAAATATGCAATTTAATTTTAGAGACAACAAATTCTTACCCATGAAAAGTTAACAATATATAAGTTACTAGCACAAAAAAGCCCCAAGGCAGTTTTAAATTAAATGCCAATTAAGAAGAACAGGAAACATCTGTGGGTACAGTGGTCTGGAAAGGTGCCATGCAAGAGGCAGGATATAAACTAGGCACTTAAAAATGGATGCGGTTTGAAGAAGGAAAGATAGATTTGGGACACGGAGCAGGCAAAGAGAACAAGGCATGCTATGAGAACAATAAGAGCAGGTCAGGCAGAACAAAGCCCATATAGAGCGAAAGTGTAACTCAAAGTTTGAGAGACACGTTGTGAAAAGTCCTACTTGTTGGTTAGGTTTCTGGAAGGGTCAAAGGAACAAGGGTTAGAATGTAGCATTATAAAAGTGGGCGTTTGGGAAGATTTATTTTATGATACTAAAATCTCCAGGTCTCTGTAGCCATTATCCCTCAGGAGACACTCAGAACTAGCCTACCATGAGCCACATTTCCAGCCTTCCCTGTTCATTGTCTGAAGGGACAGGATCCCCAGACAAATAAACTGTTCCAGGCTGTCATCCCTAGCAAAATCCTCTACACCCAGATCCCACTCCCTCTCTCCCCTGCCTCAAACAGCATCCTCAAGAGCTTCACAAGGACATAGGGGTACATAAATTCTTTTGAATTGGTGTTCATAGCAGTGGTATTTACAATAGCCATGTACTGGAAACAACCTAAGTGCCCATCAGTAAATGAGTGGATCAAAAAACTGTGGTACATTTACACAATGGAATACTACACAGCAGAGAGAAAGAAGGAGCTCCTACCCTTCATGACAGCATGGATGGAACTGGAGAGCATTATGCCAAGTCAAATAAGCCAGGCAGTGAAAGACAAATACCATATGAGCTCACTTATAAGAAGAATCTGATGAACAAAATGAACTAACAAGCAAAATAGAACCAGGGACATGGAAACATGGAACAGACTGACAGTGGCCACAGAGGAGGGGAGTGGGGGATAATGGTGGAAAGAAGGTGAAGAGACTAAAGAACATATATGCCTGGCCCATGGACATGGACAAGAGTGTAGCAATGCACCTTGGGAGCAGGAGCAGGGGGTGGGCTGGGCAGAGGAGTGCAAAGGGAGAAAAATTGGGACAACTGCAATAGAATAAGAATAAAACAAGAGTTTCACAAGGAGAAAACTGCCTTATATTCTCAAGTTCTTCATCAGATGTCCCTCTCTTCCCTTGTCTCCTATAAGACTGCTCCCTCTGTGCCCCTTCCCAGTGCAAGCTGCACCTTCTGCACCATGCCCACCTCCCCTCGCCAAGGGTCACACAAGGTTGGGAGGGGTAGCTGGTATGTTCTTACAAAGACCTTTTATGACTCTTTCAAAATTGACCCTCGTTAAAATAAAAAGCTATATTACACATATGTACAAATATACATGCATACATACTTGCTCCTGAGGCTTATACCATAACCAATGACCCGTATTCCTACTGCACTGCTCTTTGGTGTCATCAACACACTTGCCCAGGTCCAAACACATTCACTGGAGAGACTGTTGTAGGCACAATCTTCCCCTTCATCTCACCTCCTGCCATTACCCTGGTTGAATTCACTTAATACCTTGTCATTTCCTGTTAATGGTCATTCTGTTTATAGCTCCTCTCTCAGCATTGGCCTTAGCCACTCTCTCATCCCCCTCTGTATTAGTCCATACTGGACTCGTGTTAGACCCTGGACTATTCCAAGTTCATTCCCATCTCAGCGTTTTTGTATATACGAACCTTTTGCATACACTAGTGTTCCTTGCTAGAACACTTAGACTCACTCATCTCCCAAAACTTTTTACCCTTTCCTTCCGCAATCCTAATTTCTAATAATTCCTACTCATCCTTCAGCTCTCAGTTCAAATGGCCTTTTAAAAGAAACATTTCCACAATAAACACACCCCCAACCCATACAGACTACAGCTGAGCAGTGATTCTCAGCTAGGGGGATATTTTGCCCCCAGGTGATATTTGGCAATAAACACTTTTGCTTGTCACAGTGGGGAGGGCATGCAGTGGTAGAGGTCAGGGATGCTGCTAAACATTCTGCAATGTACACAGTGCGGCCTCCACAACAAAAAATTATTGGGTCTCCAGCACAAAGTCTCAAAAGTGCCAAGTTTGAGAGATCCTTCAGTAGATCACAGTCGCCCTTATACATTTCTGTTGCGGTATTCATCACATTTGTAATATTATTTATTTAATGACTGTCTTTACTGTCTATCTTTGTTCATTATTAAGTCACAAGTACACAGCAACTGGAACACAGTGGTGACTAATGCCCATTTATAGGCAGTATGTAGAGAAGAAGAATTGACAAGAAAAGAGTTGGGGAGAGGAAAATTAGTTGGAAAACATTCAGTAATTCAATAACAAGGAAAGTTTGGATTAGAATGCCACAGGTGGAAATGGTGAGAATAGAGGAAGGGAAGAATCTTTGTTATAAGAAAGAATTTAAAAGTATGTGAATTATTAGATATGAGTGGTTAATAAAAATGTAATGTAAAAAACACTTAGAGACAGTCTTGGGCAGTCCCTTCACTTGGGCAGTCTTAAATGGAACAAATAGAAACTGTCTTATTTTTAATTGCATTATTTTTTATATGAAAGGTTATTTGAGACAGCTTAAAATTAAAGGCATATAAAACAGAACATTAAATTAAGAACAAAATATTAAATATCAAATAATGAGAGTAATCAAAATGTAAGTCATTTTACCAGTAATCTAAGATAAAGATAGTGCTATAATTTAATACAAAATATAAATCTGAATTTTCTGAGAGCCAAGACTCAAAGCAAAGCATAAATATAACTGGGTTCCATCTTGATAAAAACATCACCACACTTCATGCTATTTTCTTCTGAGTTATTTTGTTATTAATATTCTTTTTTTAATCTTCACCCAAGGACATGCTTATTGATTTAGAGAGAGAGGAGAAGAAAGGGGGAGAGAGAGGGAGAGAAACACTGACGTGAGAGAGAAACATTGACCAGTTGCCTCTCATACACCCCACCGACTGAGGACCGAACCTGCAAACTAGGCATACGCCCTAACCAAATCAAATCCATGACCTTTGGGTGTACAGGATGACACTCCAACCAACTGAGCCACACTGGCCAAGGCTGTTAATATTCTTAAATTTTGTTACGTATTTCATTGGAAAAGTCAAATATTTCTAGAATTGAACTCTAAGAAAAATATACCCAAATGATTCTTAAGAAACGCAAAATTTCAATGAATCATGTTTTCAGTAGTAATTTTATGGACGTACATGTTTTTCAGGTGACCCTTTTTAAATAGGTTCATAATTAATTAAAGAAGCATCAGGCTGTGAAGATGTCTAGATGGCAGTGATTCTCAGCTACCTGAGGGGTTACTGGTTTGGGGGGGGAATGGCATATTTTAAAGTAGGTGTGTGCCTTCTCATAGAGCCTGTGGCACAGTTATCTTTCACTGGATAAGTGCATTCTCTCTAGATATCTGTGGGACCATGTGATGGCAGTATAGAGAATTCCCTCTCCACCAGTTTGTACAGTCCTAAACAGAAATTTCCTTATTAAACTCAGATTCAATTTTTATAATTTACTTCTGGATTTTAAATGACAATTAACGTAATCTAATGGGTGGTGTTTCTGATGGAAGAATGTTGTACATGTGAGCAGAAAACTAAGTGAAGTCATCATTTCTTAAACAGGATATATTAAACCGATCTAGTTAAAACATGGGCTTTGGATTCACTGAATCTAAACTTAAAATCTGTCTCTCTTTTCTTTTTAAGATTTTATTTATTTATTTCTAGAGAGGGGAAAGGAGGGAGAAAAAGAGAGAGAAACATCAATGTGTGGTTGCCTCTCACATGGCTCCCATTGGGGACCTGACCCGCAACCCAGGCATGTGCCCTGACTGGGAATTGAACCTGTGACCCTTTGGTTCATAGCCCATGCTCAATTCACTGAGCTATGCCAGTCAGGGCCTTAAAATCTATCTCTGCCATCATTTGAGCTACTTCACTTCTAAAAGGCTGTTGAAAAATTTAGAGACAATATATGGAATATTCTCAGCAAAGAATATGTCACATAGTAGGTGCTTAATAAATTATATTATCAAAAAGGATGAAATAAATATATTAAGATGTTATTTTTAAGTCCCTGGAAAAGACAAAGATTTAATTAATATTTGTCTTTTTCCCCCACTACTCCAAAAGTTTATGATAATTCTTGGTCTGAAGAAAGAATTAAAACAAGTAGAATCATTATTGACATGAATTTGTAGGCAAGCAATGATCTAATGGAAAGGAAGTATATTAGATATTTCTAAACCCGGGATGATGTGCAACACAATCAGATCAGTATTTCCAGAGGGTCATCAACAATGTTGTGACCTAATTGTTATCATTACGCAGGGCATCTGAACATTGAAATAACCTCTTGAAAACAACCTAAAATCATTTCTCACTGTAGGTTAATGTGGGTTTGGAACAAAAATTTTCCCCTTAAAAAGCTTCTATGATTAGAGTACTCAGGTTCTATAATGTCAGTACTGGCTGGCACATCGCTGACATTTAGAAAGAATGCACTGCTAAATATCATGTGCTATTTCTCGGATCACTATTTTGAGGGATGGTTTGCATCATGTACTAAGCAGAACATTTTTGGAAAAATAAACTGTTCTTTCTTTACAACTAAAGCAATTAATACAATTCCAAGCCAGGGAGACAATTGTCTTTCATTGGCTAAGTGCATGGTCACTAGATGTCCTTGTGGAGAGGAAGAGTTAATGATGGGCGTTGAATTGGGAGCATGTGAAGGGGTGGTAGTACAGAGAATTCTCTTTGCACCAGCTTGCGTAGTTCTAGGCAGATATTTTCTTATTAATGTCAGATGTTATTTTTCTAATTTGCCTCTGGATTTTAATGACATTTACTCCAAACATGACATTTAATATCTCTGTGAAAATAATAATAAAATTGTACAGAAGGGAAGTGTTTAGTAAGAAAAAGTTGGACTTAAATTCATTTTCCCAGTCCCAGTCTTCTCTTTCCTCTTTTGTGTTTTGCCATTGACAATAATTCCAGTGTCTTAACAGTGAGAGTCATGGGGATAAATCGAAATATAAATTATCCATATTTGTTTGGGTAACTGCTAGAGGAAAGACAGCATCTCATTTGAACTTCATTATTAACTGAGATTAGATCTAAACCTTCCCAGTCAAAAATGATTTAAATGGGTCATTCTGGCTTCCAAAATTAGTTTGGAAAATTTATGATACTATTGTTTGAGAGTAGAGACAGGATTTATTGAAAAATTTTATCCTAGCTGTGGGTTGGACTCACATACCATTGTGTGTCAGTTGCTCACTGGTAGGCAACAAAAACACTGAAGCTCAAGAATTAGGCATTGTGGTTTCTAATCTGTCTACCCATTCATTCCTGTGCTCAGGGCAGACCCAAGTGTATTCTCTGGCTTTAGTGTTTTTCTACCTTATGACAGCTACCTTCTGACTGTCAAGATTACCTGCTAAGATTTTCCTCTCAAGCCTCCTCTCTTTAAGTATTGTTGTATGTTCTAAATGACATCACCCTTCTTTTTTACCCACCAGTAAAACTTCTGAGCTTTAGTGTATTGATCAAACACAGCTGCTATTTACTTCATTATGCTATCATTTAATTGATATCCATGTGCCTCTTTAGACTCTGAGGTACTTGAGCATTCACATTCATCCTTGTATCCCCAGCCTCACATAGTATTTATGATGCCATAAGGACTCATTATTTATAGACGGAAGGAAGATGAGAAGGAAGAAAGGAAGGAAGAATGAAAAAAAAAGGAACTATAGGAGAAAGAAACAAAGGAAGAAAACGTTCTAAGAGTGATGTTGTCCTAAGTAAATGTTTATTAAAATAAAAACAACTTGTGGCCAATCTTAAAAGGTGAAAACTCCAAAGAATTTTTGCATTTTTTGAAAACACGTGGTAAAACAAAAAGATAATCTCTTAAAGGTGAAAGGCCAGGTTCTCTACTTCACTGGTGAGACAATTATTCATGGTCAGGAAGCTCCATCGGTGCCCCTTAAGTCACCTCATATTTGGAACCCTAAAGCAAATGAGTCCAAGTAAAGGGGACCCTGCCTGTGCTCCCCATTCATATCTATGTGTAGTGGGGTTTTCAGAAAGCTTGGAGAAGGGGAGTTTAAGGGAATTAGTCATCACCCAGGGGATAAACTAGCCGAGTCTTAAATGAAGGTAACAAGGAGATGAGCACGTGAATGCTGGAATATTAAACTTCAAATTAGTAGAACTACTTTTGAAAAGTTCTGGAACTATTGAATCAGCTACCATTTTTATATTTATCCTTCTCACCTAGTCTCAGAGGAAGAAGCCACCACAGTTCTAAAGATAAGATTCCCTCTTGTTCTTTTAACCCCAACTCCTCTCATCTTCACAAATGCCTCTCTTGCAGTTAACATTACAAGAAAACACTTGAGCATTTTCGGGCTCCCTCTGGAAATTATCCTCTTCCCTCCTGTCTTCAAACACACTCACCTCTCCCCCATAAAAAAATATAAGCAGTTCAATACACCTCTTGTCAATACACTTATCTCTGTAATCTACTTCCCTATTTAACCAAGCACATCTTGTAATTCGTTATTTATCCTTTCAAATCTATGATAATTAATCTATAAAGTTACCAATATCATTCTAAACAAATCCAAATTATCTCATTTGAGTAACATTTGTATATTTGACCATTCTCTGCTACCGGAAAACAATGTATTCGTTTTCAATTAGCAATAATCGCGCCTCGGATAAACCTCACTGGTTATGATACTGCCACTGCGCAAAGCTAGGCAACGTATTGGGTTTCTTTCATTATATTTTGTTTTTCCTACCTCCCCTACCAATTAACCTTTGTTTCAGCTCTCTTCTTTCTTTACTCCCTTCACCAAAATGACAATCTTCCGTCCTCTGTTTCTCATCCTGTGTATTTCCTACATCTCTAATCCTAACCTCTTGCCCAGATTTCAATTACCATACATTTTGAGTTGTGGACTCACTTGATTCAAACATCTTGAAGAACTAGAAATGAGGGGAGTGGGGGGAAACTAAGAGGAGTGGTGTGAAGTGGTGCGTCATAAATGAAAGAATAGACTATGTCTTCGTACTTGTTATTTCAAATTAAATTGACATTGATAATTGTCTCCCATTCTATACCAAATGCTACATAAGATATGTTATAAAAGACAGAATAAAAAACATTCTTTACACAACCTGTGCATATTAGAATATTAGATAGTCCTCCAAACATCTTCTTTTTGGGTGCTTCTTTTTGAATTCCCCTCAAAGTCAAGAAGTCCTATTGACCTGGCTGATGTGGCTCAGTTGATTGAGTTCACCAGCGCCTGCAAACCAAAGGGTTGCCCGTTCAATTCCCAGTCAGGGCACAGGCCTGGCTTGAGGGCCAGGTCCCCAGTAAGGGGCGCATGAAAGGCAACCACACATTGATGTTTCTCTCCTCTCTTTCTCCTTCCCTTCCCCCTCTCTACAAATAAATAAATAAAACCTGTTTTTATAAAAAGAAGTTTTATTGATCTTTCTTTCCAATATGTATTAGATTTCTCCCATCCTTTCCATGTTTAATTCTCACACCTTAGCTGGAGCTTTCATTGCCTATCACATTGATCGTGTTAATGGCTTCCCCTCCTGTGTTCCTTTTTCCGGTCTTTCCATCTGCAATCCAGTGTCATATGCACAGACTAATTTATCTTTCTTAGAGAGATGATTTCCACATTTTGCTCCATCATAAGAACTGAAAATGGCCTATACCCAGAACTAAATTGAAAGTATTCAAGAGTAATTTTATTTACAATTTAAAGGAACAAAATTTTTAGATAAGGGAGAACATCTTAAAACATCTGACAAACTCTCTCGAAATAAGTTTATAGATAAGCTGAAGAAATGTCAGCGAGGGTTTGGCAGAGCGAAGGGGACTTGTGCCTGACGAGTTACTGCACTTTAAGGCTGTGTTTGGCCTTGTCCTCGTCCATGTGTTTATCAGCAATTCGTATGAAGGCAAATGCATGCTGACATAATCTTTAGAAAACCAATACTTTGGAGATCTATATCAACAGGACATAAATCCAAAACATTCTCTCTGGGCTCAAAAATATGACTAATATTGGCATGAAGTTTTATGAGAATAAAATAACCTATACTTAGAATAAGAATAAAATCAATTGTATCAGTACAAGTTCAGAAAAGAAGGAACATGGCTTAACCATAACGTTTATAAGAATATAAAAGATTTTAGTAAAGAGGCCAATACTAATATAGCCCAACAACATGACCTAGATAATGGAATCTAAAGCTACTCAAATATAATATTAATTGTTTTCTGTGTAGAAGACACAAAACTAATTTGCTGTTTCCAAGTTAGATGAGGACTAGCCTGTTGTTGTTGTAAGAAAAGAGCACTGACATTGTTCTGCATCTACCAGCGAAGGGGCCAGGCCACGGTCTCCCGGTATCACCTTTCCTATGACTCCGGCCACAGTTCCTGGCTTCAGTGGAAGCTCCATACTTGTGGCTTGAGCAAACAAATAATTGGACAGATGGTGAGGCAGTAGCTCAACTACTAAGAACACAATTAATGTAACTCCCACAAGTTGTAAATGTTATATTTGTATATATAATGAATATGTGTATAAAATAAAGAAGGTTTTGACCTTCTTTCAAAAAGATTACAAAATGGGCAAGTACAGTTGATTTGTTTAAGAAAAAATTTCAAAGGCAGTTGAGGAAACATGGAATGTAAGCATGAGAAAGGCATGGGTATATCTATTTTGGCCAAAGTTGTAAATTTTATTTCAAAGAGAGATTTCAATGTAATTGTAGCTGATAAAGGCTATTTTTCTAAGTTCCTAAAAACTTGGCGTTCGTAAAGCCAAACATAACAAGGTGATGCAGTGTGGTAGAAGAGCTCCAAGGCTGCGTAGGAACAACCCCGTGGCATCGAACTCCACATTTGTCCACTGGGGTGAGCTTTCTGACTTCCCCTGAAGGGTGAACCAGGAGAGAGTTGAACCTCTAATTAAAATGGGGATTGAGCAGGCAGGCTCCTCTGGAGCACACATGTGCCTTTCCTCGCTCTCAGGTGTGCATTTTCTCTCCCAAACGCCAAGGGCTCCCACGAGACTTGAAACCAGGGGAGCCATGGGCAGCGGCAGCTTGTCCTGGGGATTACTCACTCATCCTGTCACCTCCAAGGCCTCCTTTTCTCTGACTTTTCAGTGAGCTGACACCAGCCCCTCCGTGGCTCACTTCCTTCTATAATGTTTCTAGAGAGCCAAAGCAGAGCACCATGTACAGGAGACAGGGCTCTCTCCTGTTGCTTTCTCTACCCTAAACCCTTCCTTTGTTTCTCTGTCCCCAACATTAATAAATGTATGTTAGAAATAAAAGAAAGTAGGTATTGAGTTGTACAGAACCATACTTTCAGTGGTGACAATGTGAGAATTTGGAGAAAATTAAATGAGCAAGTATTTATTGAGCGCTTCAAGTTCTCTGCCTTCAAATAAAAGATTTGAATTTTCAAAGTTCTGTGAAAGAATGAGACAATGTGCTATATCAGGGGAAAGCTTCTAAGCTATTTAATCTCCAGCCAAGTATACTGCAAAATCCGTCAAAAGTGGCACTAGCAAGGTAAGGATCTGGATCTGTCTAAAATTCTGTGAGTGCTATAATAGGAAGATTTCTTAGAGGATAACTTAGTAAAAGTAGTTATACATCTTGACCTGCAAGATCAGAGATAACAAGTGAGCTGTAACTCATGTGCCAACTCTAATTATTTGGTAGTGACTGCTGAAAGTACCATGATGAGAAGGATTCTGAAGCTGAGTCTGAGCTGATCAGAAAGAAAGGATAGAAGAAAATCAACAGCATATATTTCATATCATGTAACATGCTGATGAGTTATAAAACCAATAAATATTCAAACATCAGAAAGCATCTTCTCTAAGTTTTACCAGCCAGGCTAACCTTAGTTTTAAAAAAAGAGCTCGATATGATGAGAGAATTTGACCTGAACTTATGTATTATACTTTCTCTTGAAAGGTTCTCTCCCTTCCTGCCTCTGGCACCCATGCCTGCTGACTGACACCTCTAACTTCCAGTAACCCACGCAGAGACTTTTTTGACTAGGGTTTATAACCCCAGGGATCCCCACCAATCTCCATTCACGTGGGCAAGTCTCGCATGCTTATAACCCCTCTGAAAGTACTCTTTAAGATGACATCTAGGTAAATTGATAACATTCAGCCTTACTTGAATGTAAAGTAGACTTAAATCAAGTGGCATTCCCAGAATCCTTTCACCTTTTAAATAATGTCTTTATTGCCCTGGCTGAGTGTCTCAGTTGGTTGGAGTATCATAGTGTACACCAAAAAGGTTGCAGGTTTGGTTATTGCTCAAGACACAAGTTGTGGGTTCAATACCCAGTTGGGGAGGCAACTGATTGATGTTTCTTTCTCTCTCTCTCAAAGTAAAAACAATACTCTGGTGAGGTTTTTTAAAAAATAATAATGCCTCTACCTTTTCAGAGACCATGATTTCCCCTATCTGCTCTTCTCAATCTTACTACTTAACCCAAAGGAATGAATTGAATAGTGGAGCTTTAGGGGTACTACAAGAAATAAAGAGTCTTAGAATATTTTTCTTTTCCTCCCCTACATTTTTTCAACTATACTTCTCCTCCCCCATAAACTTCCCAAATAGAACCTCTGTACAGTAACTGAAATACAATAGGTGTACATAGCATCGTTTTCTTGCCCACCTCTAAACTCATGCTGCTCTTATAACTAATATGGGAAAATTAAAAAAATTGCATCAGTTGAAGAAGTCAAACAAAGGAGAGTTCCATCCGGGTAGGTACTATATGTTACCTCAGCTTAAAGGCCAAGTTACTATTTTAATGTAGGTCCAGGAAGTATGATATTAATGTAGAAATATAGTGTGATGATTGCTGGAGTGGGAGTATAAGGGGGATAAATAGTAATGGAAAACAAATACAATAAAGATTAAACCAAAAAAAAAAAAAAAAGAAAAGAAAAGAAAAAAAATGGCACAAGCCTGAACAGGAAAAAAAAAAAAAAAATGCTTGCTTTGTGAACCAGTGTATAAAACATTTACCCAAGATGAGATATGTTTCATATTCTTTGCTACAAAGAGCAGTGACATCAACATACCTATTGTTTTAGTCTTCTCAAGAGATACGCCTTCTTAACCTGTCTACTGAGTTACCTTCCTGGTCATTGGGCTGCTCCCAAGGACAGGTACCATTCTGACTACCATGGGGGCAGATATGATAGAACTTTAAGTCATTTTTTTGACATCACTTTTCTGAAAACCAATTCACTGAAAAACAATTTGCTATGTTCTCCTGCTTTGTCAAGTTTCCAAAAACATGTTTAAGAATAATATTTTAAATATATTCTAAAAATTTGAGTATACATTTCTTAGGAATATATTTTTCTTGAAAATGCATTTAACATTCAGAAAGAAAATTTCTTAAAATAACTTTCCATGAATTGAGTAAATATGGTAAATTTTGTAACTTGCTCATTTGGCATTCGATATTTTGGAAAAGGACATTTGGTGAAATTGGCTTTTGTCAGCTTTTATCAAATTGGTTTTGGGCAAATCAACTTGCTTCCATATAGCAGAGACCATTATGTCAAATGTGATATAATGGGGAAAAACAAAGAATTATTTAATATAAGGCAGTTGTCTCAGCCACGGAAGATCATGTTTGTTTCATAGTGGACATTCGGCAATATCTGGAGATGTTGTTTGTTGTCCCAACTTTGAGAGTGGGCAATGCTATTAGGATCTAGCAGGTAAAGACCAAGGAAACTGCTAAATGTCTTGCAATGCGCAGGACACTCCTGCATCTCCCCCAATAAAAGAATTATCCAGCACAAAATGTCGACAGTGCCAAGGCTGAGAAACCCTGAGATACAAAAGCCAGCTCCCTATAAATCTCTTCTACATCACCTCGAGGTGGGTGTCCCTTTCATACAACCTTAAAATTGAAAGTGATTTTTATTTCAGTTGAATGGGTTGGGGTTTTGTTGGTTTTTTTTCTTTGTTGAGCCTAGTAAATACTTAGAATGAGTCAATGGACAGGAAACAGATGCTGAGCAACTGTGCTCAGCTCTTGGGATAGACAGCCCCATACAGCCTTCTGGTACCTGGCCAACAGGAACATGCCTATAAATAGAGTCAAAGCCATAAAATCCAGGATTCTCCAAGTTACACTCAGTCTCCTCTAACTATATATGACTCTTTAGACAAAAAAAAAAATATGTGTTTTTAAAGGATTTGAGAGAAAAATAGGGTCTTTTTCCATGTCCTCCTCCCACATGTCACTCATAATATTGTATAAATCTCCACAATAAGAAGGGGACCTAGCAAGGAAGTGGAAGTGGTTCATTTTCTTCCCTTTTCTCCCGTCCTTCCCCATCCTTGACAGGCTACAGAATCTCTTTCATAGAAAGAAGAAATATCAGCTTCTAAAGGAGCTTACAAATTGTTCTAACAAAAATATGGAACCAAAGAAATAAGGGGGGCGGTGTAGGACAAATGATGCATGTAATTAGTATGAATAGTTTTAAACTGTTCAAACAAGCCCTGAAGTCCAGGAAGGAAAGAGGGCTCTCTCAAAAAAGAACATCCCTATTTCTGAAGACAAGAGTGGTCCTAACACCTGATCCCAGTGTAGAGCAGAGCGTTCACCAGGGTCTGTCCAGCAGAGTCCGGATGCTGCAGGGAGAAGAAGCCATATAGCCCTTGTCCTCCAGAGACCAACTTGTCATATCCTCCTTGTTCCCTCTCAGGACCACCCATTGAAAGTGGCCAGAGAAATGAAATTTGACTGGTATCTTGGAAGCAATTTTCTTCACTGCCCCAGGGTCAAAATGAAAGGAATGGAAACACAAAGATGAATTCTGTGGGGTTAGCAGGGGGAACAAATGGCTTGACTGATTAGGAGAAAGTCCAGTAAGTCCCTTTACAGGGTCCAGCCACTTCCAAACAGCTAGGATTTCCTAAGCTTGGATTTCAGGTTTAGAAGAGAAATGGCCAAAGTGTAGGATCAATTGAGCAAGGGAGGAGACAGTGATGTCATCCTGATCTGTCCCTAGCCTGTTTGAATGAACAGAAAATGGAGTAAAATATCAGAGCTGGAAAGACTTCCAAAGTTATCTAAATTTAAACTCCTCATTTTGAAGATGAGAAAATAGATATGCAGAGGCTAAAATACTCATGCCTCATCACACACTAGTAAAAACCATAGCCAAGTCTCCCCACTTCCAAACGAGGGTCCTTTTGACCCCATCACCATTTTTGGACAAACAGCCTATACCCCATGTGTGCTTGACTACATCACCTCTGTCTCCACCATGATTGTTTTATAGATGATATCTGAGACCTAAAACATGGCAATGTAAGGACAAAACATAAGGTAGAGATACTACCAAATTATATGTGCAGTCTATACAACAACACTCTATAAAAACAAATCCAAGTTACTGGCCTCATGGAAAACTGCTAGGAATTTAACAAATATTTCTCTTTTTTTTTTATGAGCTGGCCTTTAAACTAATGCACTAGTAGTCTTTAGTACATGGTGCTGGTGCATTAAACGAATTAAAAGGAATTTTTTTAATGAAAAATTGCGATGTGAACTCCACAAGACAAATGTGCCCATATGGAACCTATTGCTCAGTTGGGCAACGGATCGTAGTTGCAACATCTAGAATGTTGTGAGGCCATAACTGTGGCGGGGTTGAGAGCAGACAACCACAGGCGAGCCGAAGCCTTCCATGCACAGTCACATAATCTCCCTCTAATAAGACTCATGACATTATGCCTAGAGTTACACCACATGTTCTCTCGTGCATGATAGAGTCGACTGCTCTCTTTTTCCAATTTCATTCAGCTCTGTAAACAGTATTGTAATTAAAATATTGGCTTCCAAAATTTTCAGCTGCTTTATTATTACTTTCTAATATCATTTCCATCCTCTTCAAGGCATCCAAAAATGACCTACAAGTAGCTTCACTTGTAACTAATTGTGTTCGCCAAATTTATTTATCCTCAAAATTCCTGCAAAAATCTTACAGAAAGGAATGACAACACAGCTGCGAATATTCTTAAATTCAAAAAGAAATATTAACTGACATATTTTGAGTTCTGAAAAAGTAACCAATTTACCCCAATGTCTTAATTACCATGTGACAATTTTTTAATGCATTTGGGTTCTTCTAGTGCTTTGGAAGATATATAAATAAAAACCAGCATCTTCGCCATGACCCCTAGAAAACACAGAATACCTATCATTCCAGAGGAAGCCAAATTACTTCATAAACCCGTATCAAAAGGGCTAATGACACTCTTTTGAGTTGCAAAATCAAGTGTCAGATATAGTCTCAGGCAATGGATGGTGGTTTCCAAGAAAGGACCAAAGAGAGTAGAATAAATTTTTCTCATCAACACTGGTCAGGTCTACTACCCATGTCCTGTCTACAAGAACACGTGAGCTCAACTTGCTGAACTATAACATTTTACTGACATTATTACCACTCCTGTGCATACTTTCCTAGATTAGAAGGGCATTTAGAATTACGATTTTCATCTAGCCACACAGATACTTTTAACAATTGCTGTTACTCTGATGTCTAGGGGTGTTAGAATGATCAGGTCAAGTAAGAAAATAACATGGGCACTGTTGTTCACGATCTTCCAAGTAATGCCAGGCAGTTTGCACGCCCCTCAGGTGTCTATTTCCCTTAACCAATGTCTGAGCAGTGCACAATTTTGAAAGCCCCAGCTCCCTCGCTCTGCCTGGGGGTATGAGATATGACTTATGCTCCAGAATTTCCCTGTGGGATCAGGTTTTAGGACTTTGCCTGAGATTGCACCCTTGCTGGGATTTTTCCCCTTTCTTGTCCTGATTCTCCCACTCCCCTCCCAGTTTCCCTGGAAGGACTTCCAAAATAAACTACTTATATGCCAATTTTCAATTCAGAGTCTGCTTCTGGGGAGTCAACCTAAGACAGTTGCTCACATTTTAAAAACTAGAGTATTTCACATACTCCAGATTTCTAGTTCTTCTTGAAGTAGGAAAGATGTGGCAACATAGAGCCAGCATCCACATTTGTTAACAATCAGTGTGGATGCTCCAGTTCCCTCCTGCCTTCGTCTGCTGACCTCACTCATTTCGGTCACCTGCCTGCCCTGTTGGCATTTGAGTTTGCTACTCATGCACGAGACTGTAAACTCCATACAACAGGCAGAAAGAATAATGGCACTTAAGATGTCCATGCCCTAATCCCCAAACCTGTGAATATATTACTTTATCAGGCAAAAGAGACTTTGCAAATGTGATTAAGGGTACAGTGCTTGAGATGACAAGAATATCCCGGATTTTTTAGGTGGGTCTAATCTGTTTTCTATGAGTTCTTAAAAGTGGAGAGCTTTTTCCACCTGTGATCATAGAATAGGTCAGAACAGCCCTGGCCAATGTGGCTTAGTTGGTTGGAGCATCATCCAGTACACCAAAAGACTGGGGGTTTGATCCCCGCTCAGGACACATACCTAGGTTGCAGGTTCATTCCCCTGTTAAGGCACATATGGAAGGCAACCAATGGATGCTTCTCCCTCACCTCTCTCTCTCAAATCAATAAACATATATAAAAAATAAAATGAAAGGGTCAGAACATTGCTGGCTTTGAAAGTAGAGAAAGAGGGCCACAAGCCCAACTTTTGAATCCTGCAAGGAAATGATTCTGCCCTAGAGAGTCCAGGGAGCAATGCAGCCTTTTCCCATCTTGATTTTAGCCCAGTGAGACCGAGGTTGGACTTCTGACCTCCAGAACTGTGAAATAATAAATTTGTGTTGTTTTAAGCCACAAAGTTTGCGGTAATTTGTTACAGCATCTATAGAAAACTAATACGCTCAATGAAAACAGAGATTATATCTGTCTTTTTATCATTATATCATCATTTACCAGAGTGCCTGACACATAAAAAGCATTAAGTAAATGTTTGTTGAATTACGGCATGACTGTTACTTTCCTAAGCTTTAATGAGTAAACCTTTAGTAAATAACAGAGGTCCCATTTGCTTTTGGATTTGCTATAAATATGGAAACTTCTCTTCCAACTCAGCCAGTGTCTTTTAATCCTGAGAAGAAATTGTAATCTTTTCCATTGACCTTCTCTAAACAATACAGGCTCTTGATTGTTTTACTCTTCGTACTTTTTCCGATTGTGTGTTAGACAAAATGGTAAGTATAAACTACAGTATTTTGAAGACTAAAAAATGTAGAAACCTCTTCCCCACCGTATGGATAATAGAACTTGTTTAGAAGAATCCTTCAAGTCCAGGGGAAGGGAGAAGCATGGGCTATATGATGGATGACTTGACGTGAATGATCTGGAAATAGAGGCACGTATCTGAGGAAGATGCAGAGCCTGAAAATGGTTTTTTGTGTCCACAAACAGCTCTTTACTATTTCTGTAGAGAGGGAATAATATGGAAGTGGATATCTGGCAATGTAGTAAGTAGGGAAGAGAAGATTATTCTGACTTGTGGCAGAGAAATTTTCTTCTCTTAATATATTTCACATTTGATTATAACCTTCCTGGGTGATAATTTTATTTATTTTTTATTTCTTTAACTTTTTTTAAATTGATGTTCGAATACAGTTCCATTTTCCCACCACCACTTTCCCCCGCCCTACCCACGTCCACCTCCCACCCTCAATCCCAACTCCCTTGGCTCACCCATGGGTCCCTCATTCCTATTAGGTGAGAATTTTATTTACAAAACTTTTAACACGATGTCTTGTACATAATATATAAATTGCTGAACTTCATTTTTTGTACATTGACTTATAATATCAAAATAATGTCCTGAGAATAGCATTATTTTATAAGGACTGCAAAGACAATGTCTGACAAAAAACAAATAAACATGCTAAGCTGAAAAAAAGATTTTAAGTCAAGAATTTGCAGTAAAACTAGATTTCATTTGGACAATGGCATTAGTAGGAGACAAACACAAGTACAGAAACATTCAGGAGAAAATACCTGGAGCCACATCCGGGAATGACAAGGCTTCAGATGTTCACATGCCAGTGCTAAGAATGAGAATGGGCTCAAAGTCTTCTCCACAACAGGGTCAAAGCAGTCACGTAGAGACCATTCAAAACTGTCAAGATGAGACCTATGCATACACATTTTCTGATAGAGTAAGATAGAATGTGAAAAAATGTTTGAGAGAAAAGAAATAAATATTTAGAATAAAACCTCCTGATAAAAATTAAGTACTCTTACCAACATCCTGTATAAAACCTTCTCAAATACTATGAAGTAAAAATGACTGTTAATGTCTTACTGATTAAATTACTCCAAGGGACCAAATAACTTCCAAATTCACTCATCTGTTATTATGCATCCAGAACTCTATTCAATGTCTCTAGCTACAGACCCTCAACTCTTCTGTATATTTTCTAACTAATGTAAGAGGGTACCACACAGTGCTAACCACACTGAGGATATGGATAAATACAGGTTATGAATCTGTTGAATGAGCAACAGAAGCACTAATCTGGATAAAGTCAATGAAATAATCTCTGGTTATGTGATGACCTTTCCTGCTTCCCATTGCTTAGCCCTTTGCCATAAAAGTGATCCTGGAATTATAGAATTAACGTGTAGTGACTTGCAAACTAAGGTGGAAATTTACATGCAGTAGGCAGTCTGGTTTTGAAACTTTGAGAAATACAGCCACCTGTTGGATTTTGCCTGGTATCGCACTCTGGTCACCCTTTTGTTTTTTAATGTTCTTTGCAAAAAGGCTGGCTGTTTTCTTTCAAAAACAAAATTAAAAGAATAAATAAAAGCATGATTGCCCCCCATTAGGGAAAATAAAGATAGTAAGGCAATAGAGTCCCTTGTTTGGTCTGTTGAAAAAATGTGTTTTCTCTGGATACAGTCTAAGTAAGTTGAAAAGAAACGCATAAAGAACCATAATGAATAAATGATTTTTTAAAAAATCCCTTCCCTCACAAACAAGAAAATGTAGGAATTTGTTGGTTTTTTTTCACTCCACTCCAGCACTGGTCCTAGAGCAGCGGTTGGCAGACCTGTTTGGTAAAGTTTTCAAACGTTAAATAGTTAAGGCTTTGAAGGCTGTGCGGTTTCTATTGCAACTATGCAACTTCTTTTCCTAGCACAAAAGAAACCGTACTTTACGTGTAAACAGTGAGCCTGGCTGTGTTTTGTCAACAATAAAACTTTGTTGACAAAAACAGTTGGTGGGGCAGATTGTGGGCTGCAGTTTTCCAATACCCACCCTGAAGCACGCAGACGAGCTTCACCTCCAGGCCTTTGTGCTGGCGGCTCCCTCCGCCAGCACCGCTCTGCGCCCAAAGTCCACAGGGCTCACTCACTGCTCTCCCCAAGTCCTCGTCCGAATGTCATCTTTCACTGAGGCCCACTCCAACTATTCCTTCTAAACTTTCAACTCTCAGTTTTTCCTGCTTCATTTTTTCCATCACACTTACCACATTCTAACATATTAAGTATATTACGCTCATCGTTTATAGTCTACCTTCTCCGTCCAGAATGTAAACTCCACTATAACAGAGATTTTTGTTTGATTCGTGTATGAAATATCCCAAGCACTTAGAACAGTGCCTTACATATAGTAGAGGCTCAATAAATATTTGTTAAATGAAAGAATAACTTGTTAGCATTTGCTAAAAAAAAACCTAATTTTGTTGAAGAAACTGACTCCCAAAAGGAGTATGTTAAACCAAGAAACAGTCAGCATGGCATATAGTTTCAAAATTTTTTCTAGCCTCTTTGCTTTTCTCACATGTGAAAGTAGTAGAAATACTATTTTTAAAATCAGTGAGAATATCAATGAATATACAGCTTAGTATAGTTCCCAAAAATATATATCATTTTACTTAAGCCTTACAATAACCTTTATTACATAAACAATATCACACCCACTTTATAGATAAGAAAACTGATTCTGGGGAAAATCAACAGCTTGTTCAGTTACAGTGTTGTATGAGACTGGACTAGAATGCAAGCACATTGATTTCAAAGCCAGTTTTCTTTTCCTGACAAAGCAGCTGTCAGTCACCCAGCCTTACCTCCCTCCCAGCCTCTGGAGAATACTTTTTCCATAGATAAATTAGACTCAGCAACAACTTGATTTTTGAAACAAATTTCACTTTAGGCCAAAAGGATTTAATGAGCTTTAACCCAAACTCACCAAGCTTGGCATCATTCACTTTGAATTAAAGATGGTGCTAGACTATTTCCCCCACTCTGAGAACCTGGCTTCTTTTTTGATTCAACGGCACAGTCACTACCTCTGATCTAGTTGTTTCTTAATACCTGGCACACTCTTGTACACTCAGTCCCCCATCCCAGCGGAAGGCACTACCAGCTCTTCACAGTCCCTCTCTCAGGGTCCGGACTCCCACTCCCTCCCACCGGAGTCTCTGTTTCCTGACAACAGGCTTCTTAAGTGCTATTTCCCACTCGAGATTTTCAAATAACATCCACTTGAGTCTCTAACCTTGCTCGTGAGCGGAACAATGGGACAGTGCCAGTTCTCTGGAGAGCCTCTCCTCCAAGCCTCTCCCCTGTATCTCTTCCACATACAGTCTGTAGTCAGAACATCAGATACCATGTTCTCCTCTCATGCAAGTTGATGTGTCCCCAGCATGCCTGCACTAAAACAGGAGCCCATGTAAAAGGCACAAAAGCTTTGTATTGCTTTCTATTGGGGACATTTAGTCAAAATTTGGCCAATTAAGGGCTCTTTTGTGAAGACTTCCAAATAGGAATGAAGCTAAAAATGGTTCCTGCTATGCTATCTCCTGACTTATTACTAAAGAAGAAAAGTTTCAACATAGATCGCAATGACAAGAGAGCAAAATAGTAAAACTGAAATGCAACATGGAGGCTTGATGAAAATGAGGAGAAAGTGGAAAAGGGTAACAGAAATATGGAATGGGTCTACAAAATCTCCAGCCCGTATGATGAGAGAAAAGGAGCAGATGAGGCAATGAAGATCATTTCAGTTACAAGTATAGATCACCACAGAGGCAATTACATATAAATTAGTGTCTTGTAAGGTATAGCACTGAAGTGTTTCCAAAATTGCTTTCACCCTTGTTTAGTGTCACACAAAGCCACCTGAGGTAAATTGATGCAATATATTCATCTATTTAGCAAAAGAAACTGAAACCCAAAGAGGAAAATAAGTCAGCTAAGATTCCACAGACCTGGAGCATGTCTCGTGTGCTTTTTACCTGATCGTCTGGCCTTCCAGGCCAACTATAAATATTGATAATTTCATCTGAATATAGTTCCGCTGAAATCACTGAAGTCAATACAACACAGAGAGAACTTGGCCAAGCAGCTACTTAGGAGGAAAATTAATGTTTTAAAATTAAAGCTGCAGGTCATAAACTTAAAGTTTAAATACTATGATATTTTGTTTGATGAAAGAGAGAATAAAATAGTTGTGGAAAATAATTAGCAGGTAGAAGTATTCCAGAAGTACTTTGGTCAATCTGTTTTTCTCTAAGCATCCACAGATTCCTATAAACTATATTCAAGTCCATGACCAAGAAGCCAATCTCTGTACTTCCCCATCACAAACAACCAAACATTCACTTTCTTGCATGATTATTTTATTTCAAATGTTGGTGACATGAATGATTGTCTTTAAAATGGCCCACTTAGTTACATTTTTAGGCTAATATTTGCTGGTACTTTCATTTAATTTCCAAAACAATGAAAGTATTTTGCCCTCTGGAGTGTTTCTAATAAGGATAATAATATTCTAGAAATAAATCAATACTTTGTACTTACATAAAAGTTTTCACCTGAGAAGTGCAGCATGTCTTGGCTTTAAATTCTTTATGGAACTGACCTCTGCTTATCTTGGCCAATGGGAAATGCTATTCTTCCTTTACCAAAAGAGAAGCCAAAGTCCAAGACTTGTCTGATGAAACAATGAATTAACGACAGTTCTTGGAAGAGGGATCAGTACATTTGATTTCCAATGTTTAAATGGATTTTCGATGCCAGGGTATAACTCCTGTCCAACATGAAGCCAGTCTTCCCACCCCAAGGGCCAAAGACACTGGAGAACTGGCATTCTTATGACCTTTTATTAAGCAGTCTTTCTTTTTCATTATGATCCCAAACTTTTACAGTTTCAAAAAAAAATGGTTTCAAGGTACATAAGACAATGAAGAAACCCCCATAATTTGAGAAAAAATTCACAAATGGATTTTCTAACCAGAGTTTAGCAGATGCTCATTGACTATAACTTTTTGTTTTCACAAAAGAGCCTACTGCTGGTTAAGAGAATGCCCCTATAGATAGAAAAGGGAGGAAGGGCTAGCCTGGGGAAAAGGTGGTGAATCTTGATTTGAACAAGGTGTCTCTTGGTCAAATTCTTTTCATTCCATTTGGCCTCTTTAAAAGTCTTTTTGCCTCTACAGTATTCCCTTCCTGAAGAAAAACAATCAGTCCAAAGCCATTAGATGGGGCTGAGTGAAGTACATAGATGTTTATGGAAGAGGTTGGGGAGCAGAGTGGCCAGTCTGAGGGATGAAAAATGGTATCAGGCCAGCAGGAGCTAACAGGGCCCGTACAGGTGAGGAGAGCATCCAGGTGAGGTTGGGGAGGGGGGCTGACAGGGGATTAGATTCCAAGTACAGATTAGGAGGGCTGCTTCAGGTAGAATGTCGGAGTTTGAGAAGAGTGAAGAGGGGTCTGTGTCAGGGGTAGCTCAACATGAGGTGTCAGGGCCTAAGCAGGAAGAAGAAGTCATCTTGGCAGGAGGGCAGCCCAGTTTAGGTCATCACCAAGCAACGTGAGGAAGACACCTATGCAGGTTACCCCCAGCACAGGACACAAGGTTGTGAGGGGGGTGTCTATGCAAGGGAGCATCCCAGGGGTATTGGAGCCCAGCAGGACAAGGAGGACATGCACATCGGGGATGGACCATCAGTGGTGACAGTGGCCATGAGAGATTAGATACACATTGGGAAGTTAACACAAATGTATATATACACACACATTTATATATATTGAGAGGTTTCTCACTGTCAAAAAGAGGCAATACAAATATGAAAAGAGAGAAAACTGGAATAAATTCTGTGTGGTTAATGAGAACTAAAAATTATGATAGATGATGAGGAGAGAGAGAGAGAGAGAGAATATGGCATTTAATAAGTGTTCAGTAATTTATGTCCCCAAATTTACTTAAACATTTTTAATGTATAATTTGTGGGAAGAACATGCTATAGAAAGGCTGTGATTTTGAGATTCAGGTTCAAGTAATATCTGGGTTCAAAATGATATCAACCTTTGGGACAGTAAATGAACAAATTATAAAACACCTTTTCTTTTTTTAAGATACTACTTCTCAACCAAGGGTGACTTTGCACCTCCAGGAACAATGACAGAGTCTGGAGACATCTTGGGTTGTCACGGCTGAGGAGCGCTGATGGCATCCGGTGAGTAAAGGTGAGGGATGCTGTTAAACATCCGACAGCATACACGACAGCAGCTTGTTGGAATGGGCTGGATCGTGGACCAAACCCAGTGCCTTACAATGTCACTACTTGAAGATAGGGCCTTTCACAAGGTGAATAAGGTGAAATGAGGCCATTAGGATAGGCCCTAACTCAATCTAACCGGTGTCCTTATAAAAAGAGAATATTTGGACACAGAGAGGGAGACAGGGAGTTGCTTGCATGAAGGAAACACCCTGTGAGGACACAGCAGGAATGCAACCATCTGCAAGCCAAGGAGAGAAGCCTCAGAAGAAACCACACCGGCCGGTACCTGATCTGAGACTTCCAAACTCCAGAACTGAGTGAAAATAAGCTCCCGCTGTTGAAGCCACCCAGTCTGTGGTATTTTGTTATGGCAGCCCTAGCAAACTAATACAGTTATCCAGCCCAAAATGTCAATAATGCCAAGGCTGAAAAACTCTGGTTTATGATATACAAAAACAGTCCTGAGAAAAGCATTTATGGGAATGAAAGATGACCTGGCTAATATCCACCATTAAATGGCAAACAGAAGGGAAGAGGGGAAATAGAACTGCCTCCCCATAAAAATTTTTTAAAAATTACTCAGTGGAGAAAATCGTTCTCTTGACTTTATATGCTGATGGGCCAGTGCAGTTAATATTCTCTCTTCTAGGCTATAAACTCACTGAAAAGGCAATTAAAAAACATAAAACCAGTCTGATTTGGGGCTAATTACGTTTTCACTTTTCTGGGTTTTTTTCTTAATAAAACCAAATTTGATACATCTAAGAATTTGATTTCTACATTCATTTTCTAAAAACATTTTCACACAGCAGACTAAGAAACCCCAGCCATGGCTTGATCCCAAAGTTACTTTCCTTTGGCTTACGGAGGAAGGCATCTTCCTTGATCCAATATCTTTACCAGAGCTTTCATGACAGTTCAAATGTATGATACAAAATAATTGTCCTCTTTGTTGGCATGAAAGTAAACTCAAAATGGGTTGTAAAAATACACCTAAAAGCTAAACCATAAAACTTCTAGAAATATACACAAGAGAAAAAATGTTTGTGACCTTCGCTTAGGCAAAGTTCTTATTCAGTTGTGTTCTCATTCAGGATACAAAACCACCAAATATATAATAAAGAAATGATTAATTAAGCTTCAATTTTTCTTCAATTTTGCTCATGAAAAAGCATTATTATTAAAACTGAAAGGTGAGGCACTTCAGTCTGGAAGAAAGTATTTTAAATACATTATGCCTGACAAAGGATTTGTATCCAGAATATAAAAGAACTTATAACTAAATAAGAAAAAGCAAACAACTTCCAAAATAATCCAGAATATTTAAACAAGAAAAAGAAGATAATGACAAAAAGCACATAAAAAATTCTCAACAGCATTAGTCATGCACAAAATGAAAATTAAAACTATAATAAGATACCAGTACACACTTATTAAAATAGCTAAAATTAAAAAAATTGACATTTCCAAGTATCAGCAAGTGTGGGGATAAAGCAACTGAAACTCATACATTGTTGGTAGAAATGTATAAAATGGCATAGCCATTTTGGAAAAGAGTTTAGCACTTTCTTATAAAGTTAAACATACACTTCCCATATGACCTGCACTTCCAATTTTAGAAATTTACTCAGCGTGTAATGAAAACATATGTTCACAAAAACACTTATACATGTATTCCTAGAAATTTGATTTACAATAGCAAAATCTCAATGCAACCCAAATGTTCACGAACAGATGATGGCATGAACATATGGTTCCTTCATACAATGAAATGCTACCCAGCAATGAGAAGAAAGAAACTACTGATACATGCAACAACATGAGTGAATCTCATTGACATGCTGAGCGAAGAAAGCCGAGCACAAAAGAAGCATGTACCATATGTTTCTGTTATAAAGTTTTAGAACAGATAAAACCAATTTACGGTGCAGAAATCAGTGTCTGCCTGTAGTGGGGCCAGGAGGAATGAATATGAAGGCGTACAGCGGGGTTTTCTGGGGTGATGGAGATGTACTGTATCTTGATGCATGATTACAAGGTTGTGTACCTCTGTCAAAACTCATTTAACTGTATATTTGAAAGGAGTGCATTATATTGAATATAAATTATACTTCAATAAAATTTATGTTTAGAATATAAGGAAATAAATGTGTAAAGGTACCTATAAATATATGTATTTATAAGTGACCACTAAAAAACTGTGGACAACAATAGAGAAAATCGATGAGCACACCTAGTACCAAGATCATGGTGTTCAACTATAATTCTTCACTAAAGGCCCCTTGGCAAAGTGGCCAATTTCAGGTCGGGGGAAGAAAATACAAAAGAGCATGGAATATTTTGTTGTAGAAAGGCAGAAAATACTCAAAGAATAATGGACCATGTCAAAAGGATAAAGAAGCTAGTAGGAATGTATAAAATAGCATAACCATTTGGATAAAAATGAAGGGGCTCCTACTAGCCAACTCTGAGAATCTGGGTATCAAAATATATTATGATAGTAACAAGTTACTACCCAATGCTAAATAAGAAAATTAAATATAAATACACACATACATACATACATTGAAACTAAAGAGGAAACAGATATTTACATAGATTTAAATCTTCCCACAAAATAAATTCTAACTACAAAGGAGAAGAGAATAATGTTGCAGTGGAAAAGCATAGCAGATACAACTTTAACCACATGATCAAAGTAAACATCATTAATAATGGAACAAGTTGAAATTGTGTGCCACCTAACAGGGCTTATGAGAAAACTGTAACACTTCTGTGACATTTCTGCTAAAGATGTATTACCAGAGGTACTACCGTATATATCACATCAACTTGAATTTTTAGAAATGCAGCAAAATCTCAGATGCCTCCTTCTGAGTCGCCAGATACCCCACGCCCAGTACATAGCACTGGATCATTCGTTTCCTTGGACCACCCTCCCCTCCTGTCTGCAGCAGCTCTGCCCTGTCATCTCGTTCAATCTATTTGCTGACCATTTTAGTAATTTTAGATATGCTGCACACTTTTACACTTCCCCAGTTTTGGGATAAAAATAGATAGGAACATGCATATCAGTAGAAGATTTTATCTGGAAACTAAACCTCACATCTTTTAAAAATATCCGGCCTCTATCAAGTATAAAGCCTCCAATGAATAGTGGATTATAAGCATCTAGCACCCAATGGCCTGTGGCTCAGTTACAAGGTAATGCTTCAGTCTCTGACTCCACCTAGCACGCAGCCCCTGAATCATGATTTCTGCTAAGCCTCTGAAGTCGGGAGATCGGAGGCCGCACCTGGAGTCTGGGAACATAACTAAGAGTCTCTGGTCATGCCTCGTACCGCACAGAAGCTTCACAAGAAACTCAGTACCTGGAGGTCAGTACAAAATGACAGTGGCAGCTGCAGCCACAGAGAGAAGAAATGTTTTTTCCCTTGCTGCACTGGCAGGCTGGCTAGGCACTGGCCACTTGTGACGAGAGGAGAATTCAATCCATGACCTCACTGTGTTCCTTGGGAGGCACATGCATATTTGCTGACTTCTGTAAGGGGTGCTAGTAGCTCGGCCGCTCACAGCCTTTTGTCCTTATTTGAACAAAGAACACTAAATCCCACTTTTAACACTCCTAGCAAGAGAAAATTAAATCTCCGGTCTCTGGGATGCTCTGCAGACCTGCAAACTGTGATCTCAACCTAAGAAAAATAGTTCTTTCTGATGGAACAAAGGCTGTAACAGAAACCAATACACAATTTTATTTTAAGCTCCAAATGTGCTTAAATGTTTAAACATTCCACCTTTGCTCATTTATTTTAGAAATGTAGGGATGGTAGCAAATACCTAAGACTAAGATGAGTCTTAGGGCACCAATCCCAGCTAACTCACTACTCTAGGAGCCAGATCTAATGTCTTATCATAAATCTAAGAATGTTCTGTGTCATTGTCACACTGACCTTCAAATAAAATAAATGTCATTGAATTATTATTCATGCAGCATGGTGTGTTTATAATAATTATAGTCCAATATAAGCTTAGTTGAGAAGTAGAAACCCCCAAACCAGAAATCCTGATCCTTTTAAAATTACCAGGAAGGGGGCTCTGTCTGCCCTTACGATCATGGTGCACGATTCACTCCCCCCCACATGCTGATAGGGCGAGAACCTGCCACCCACTGGCCCGCACCCTCTACTGGGCAACACACCACGTACAACTGCAAGCAACACAGTTAACAGTCCCTGGCACACAAAGAGCCTCGAAAACATTAAGAACAAGGAAATTACCCACGGCAAAGGAAATATAACTGGCCAAAAATATAAACATGTATTAGAAGCACTAAACCTAACTAATAATTAAGGAAATGCAAATTAATGCAATGTTATAATGTTTTACCAGTGAGAATGAGAATGGCAAAAAAATTATTCAATGATAACATTCATTGATAGTGTTGTAGGAAAATAGGCAGTGGGAGTGAAGCTGGTGAAATCTCTTTGGAGGGCAACTTGGTATTATCTTCTGAATTATAAAATTCATATGCCCTTTGACCTAGCCCCTCCATTTTCAGAAGTATATGCTACAGATAGACACTCATATATGTATACTGATATACAAGCTCTGTGTGGAAAAAGTCCAGCCATTGTTAATATAATGAGAATGGTCTGCACAATATCATGTAACCTGTCAGCCAAGGAGAGTGGACTGGAATGTGCGTGTGTGAACAATGATGACTTCACTGTACTAGTCATTGGGGGCAGTAGATGCCATTGAGTGAGGATTTATACTATATGGCTGTCACATTCAAAATGGCTGAGCAAGTAGGACAATGAATCTGCATCCAATTTTGCATTAAGCTTGTACATTCCTCCACGGAAACTATTTGGATAATTCAGAAGGCCACAGCTATGGGCAACTGGTGATGAGCTGCTTCATCATGACAATGCTCCCACTCATGCATCAGGTCTTGTGCAGAGTTTTTTGGTGAAACATCAAATCACCCAGGTGACTCAGCACCTCTGCAGCCCAGATTTGGTGCTGTGTGACTTCTGGCTTTTCCCAAAACTAAAATCAACTTTGAAAGGGAAGAGATTTCAGACCATCAGTGAGATTCAGGAAAATACAATGGGACAGCTGATGGCAATTGGGAGAACTGTGTGAGGTCCCAAGGTGCCTACTTTGAAGGAGACTGTACTATGTTCCTTGTGTCTCATATCTTCTTCAGTAAATGTCTCTATTTTTCAAAATACATGGCTGGTACCTTCTGGACAGACCTCATATATTTATATCTTTGTGTAGATAAAATACAAATATTCACATATGCTAATTGCATGTAATTTTTAAATTGTAATTTTTAAAAACTGCAAGCAACTTAAATATAGGTTAAATATAACCTATATTTAAATATATATTAAATGCTAAATATAACATATAGTCATATATTGGGATGGACAAAGAGTTGGTTTTGTTTTTAAGTAAAAAGAAAAGACATGTTTCTCATTTTCACCAATAACTTTATTGAACAATGTATCCACCGTTTTGTCCCACAAACTTCTGCTATCTTTCAGAGAACATGATTTCACTTTCCGAGAACTTCTTTATCTTTTTGAGCAAAGAACTCTTCCAGGTCCCTTTTGCAGTCTTCTGGGGAATTGAAATTTTTTCCATTAAGAGAATTTTGTGTAGAACAAAATAAATGGAAATCTAAAGGTCCAAAGGTGAGGCTTTTCATCGCATGCTGCTTTCAGTTGGTCTAATTGGGAGCAATACTTGTTGGAATTAATCGCTTGGTTTTTCTGGACAGAGCTCAAATAGAGGATGCCCTTCCCACCACACTATAAACACAACATCACCTTCTTTGGCTGAAGACCAGTCTCTGGTGTGGTTGGTGGTGGTTCATTTCACTTGCCCCATGATCTCTTCCATTCCATATTATTGTAAAGTATCCATTTTTCATCGCCCATCACAATTTGTTTCAAAAAAATGAAACATTTTCATTTCATTTATGTAGAGAATCACATGTGGAAATACAGTCAAGAAGGGTTTTTTCCCTTAATTTACCATATTTTTTAGACTATAAGACGCACTTCCCCCCCAAATTTGGGAGGAAATGGGGGTGTTTCTTATAGTCCAATGTCTCTTACTTGGCTGTTTACATTTACATTGGTGAAATATTATGTTATTTATGTTATTAAATATTTTACCACATTTTTTGCTTCGAATTTTTTTCCCTATTTTGCTCCTCTAAAACCTAGGTGTGTCTTATGGCCCGGTGTGCCTTATAGTCTGAAAAATACAATATGTAGAATCCAAACATCAAAGCAATTAACATAACCAAGCTGGTGCAAATAATTTTCAATTCTTGATTTGGATATTTTTTTAGTATGTTGGCTATCTCCCATGTGGCAGAACACTGATTGTTCTCAGTTAATGTCTTGATTTGATCACTATCAACTTCAACTGGTCTACCCGACCATGGATCATCATTCAGAGAGAAATCTCCAGCATGAAACTTCACAAACCACTTTTGACATATTCCATCAGTCACAGCACCTTCTCCATATACTGCACAAATCTTTTATTGCATTTAAGTTGTGTTTTTACCTTTCTCAAAATATTAAAGCATAATATGCCAAAAATGTTGCTTATTTTTCCATCTTCAATATTTAAATGACTACACAAAAATTCACTAATTTTGATAAGATTTTTAAATGCACACTGACATGACAGCTCTCACAATACAATCTAACAAAACTATTTCAAATGAAAGTAAAGACAACAGCTCTGGCTGGTGTAGCTCAGTGGATTGAGCGCGGGCTGGGAACCAAAGAGTCCCGCTTTGATTCCCAGTCAGGGCACATGCCTGGGTTGCAAGCCAGGTCCCCAGTAGGGGGTATGCGAGAGGCAACCACAAATTGATGTTTCTCTCTCTTTCTCCTTCTCTTCCCCTCTCTCTAAAAATAAAAAAATAAAATCTTTTTTTTAAAAGCCCCCCCCCCTTTAAAAAACAATCAAAAGTTTTAAACTATGTGTCATTCAGGAATTACTCATTTAAGTGAAAGGTCTCTCTTGCAGGTCGTTTTTTTTTTTATTTTTATAGTATTTTTTCCATTACCATTTAACCCTTTATATTCCCTCTCCTCTGCAGTCACCACACTGTTGTCGGTGTCCATGAGTCCTTTTGCCTTTTTGCTCAGTCCCTCCACGTCCTAACAGCCCCCTCAATAGCTGTCATCCTTGCAGGTCATCTTCTCTCTGTGTTTCGCAGAGGCAATGTCTTCTCAATGACAAGCAGCTGAATAGAATAGACCTTTGACCTTCAAGACTTCCCTTTAGTGATATGCATGTTCTTGCCTGTGCTTAACATCCATGATTAGACTACAGGCCATCATGACAAGCCTGTAACTTCCCAAAGCACTCTTTACTTATTTGTAGACACTTTATAACTTTTTTCTTACCAACACTTTCTAAATGGTAACCAAAACCCATCTGAACAAGCGCCTACAAACATACCAGTTTTTTATATCAGGAAGCATCATAGTATTGCCCAAACCCATTTTTTAAAACCTATTATTCTATTTTTTATTTATGTATTCTCTTTTCTTTAAAAAATTAATGTTTCATAAGGAAAGGATATTATATCAACATTGTTCATTGCAATATTAAAGAAAACTGCTTGGAAATAACTTTATTAACATGCTATGAATATCCTCACACAAATACTTTTGTGAACATACGCACTATTTTCTGCACACCATGTTATGCACTGAATGTTTACGTCTCCCCCTTAGATTCATATATTGAAATCCTAATCCCCAAAGCGATGGTGTTAGGAGGTAGGGTCTTTGAAAGGTGATTAGATCATGAGGGTGGAGACCTCATGAATGGGATTAGTGCCTGAAAGAGAAGACACTCCTGTGTTTCTTCTCTACTATTCACACTGAACACTTCTGTGACCACATGTGTGGGGTTTTTCTCACACCAAGCAATTCTCCAGTTCTCTGGCAGACATCAACTTGGTGTCCTACAATTTAACTGAATTCCAACACTAGCTCCCTGGAGATAGTGTCAGATCAAACAGATTAAGGGTTCATTCCCACAAAACTGCCTCAACTTCAGACACAAGCATACAGGTTGCCACCATACCTCTGACTGGTCAGAGGCTCCCACCACCCCTCCTTGGGTTCGATGGATTTGTTAAATAGCATACAGAACTCAGGAAGACATGTTACATACTAGATTACTGGTTTATTATAAAATGATATGACTCAGAAGCAGCCAAATGAAAGTGGACGGGGTAAGGTGTGTGGGAAGAGGAGTGGAGCTTCCATGTGCTCTCTGAGGACATGATCCTCCAACACCTACGAGTGTTTACCCACCTGGTTGAGTTGGCCATTTCCATGTCTGTTGGCCATTTTCAAGTCCAAGACAGCTCACTCACATGGCTGGCAGCTGATAGCAGCCGACCACCAGAGCACCTACGCGTGTCCTCTCCGGCAAGGGAGTCAGACGTCCTGTCCCGTCGCTGCTCCCTTCGGAGCCAGCGCACCAGACGCACCAGCCAGAGCCCAGCGGCCTCTTCTGACCCAGCCTAAATTTCCAGGCCGTTGTTAGACCTTGACAAGAACACCACTGATTTACTTCTTCATGCTTTGCTTTCTGTGTATGTATTGAAAAGTGCCTTGGAAAACCATGAAATATTTCACAAAAATAATTAAAAAGTTAAAAGTAATTGTTATAGAAAATGTAGGTATTATGTCTGTGGCAGGATAGCTTACTGAGATCTCAATGTGTACTTTGATCTTGTATTTTTCCTCCCCTTTTCCATTCCAGTGGCCAGTGTTCTGGGCTTTTGATTCAAGGACATTATCGGACCACAGCAATATTTCTTAACATTTTCTGTCCTTTTATTTTCAAAAGACTAGTCTTTTGAGAAAATCATGCTAGGGGGTACTGAGATCAACCAAATGTCTTTTAAAGAGCAAGAAGGAGAATAGAGGAAAGAGAAGTACATGGGGAAGCCCTACTTCTCATTCCCTTACAGCTTTTCAAGGGAAATACTGACAAGCTACCATGGCATAATGTCAGGAGTTGGTAAACTACAGCCCATGGGCTGGTACCTGTTTTTATAAATTAAATTTGGAGGACACAGCCATGTCTACTCATTAATATATTGCCTAGGGCTGCAACTATATTTGCAACTGTTGAATTGATTACTTATGACAGAAACCTATGGCCTATGGCATCTTTACTATCTGAACAATTTTACTGCTGGCCTATGTAAATGGCACCCCCTAGAGTCGAGTGTTTCAATCCTGGCAATACCACACAGCGGCCCTGGAACTATGAATACCCGGCAAAGACTCTCGTTGCTACTAAGGCAGGAACCCATTTAAATGACATGTGCACTTCAGTGGAATCCTATTCATGCCACCTTAAAAGGATATATTTCAAAAGAAGATAAAATCACAACTCTTACAAACATAAAATGAACATATCAAGGATTTTATTTAACTCAACAATTAATGAGGGAACCAGTAATATATATAAAAACCAGTTCAAATGGAAATTTGACGTTCAGGGAGTATATATCCTGAAAAATTAGAATTGCCATGCATTGCCATGAACAGGAATCACTTGCTTAGTTATGCACAGAAAACATTTACATAATGATTAGTGTTCTACAGTTAACTTCATTCTTTACAGAGTTGTAAGACAACCTAGTCAAGGACAACCGAAGGCAGAAGCATCCACATGGATAAGCGAGCCAGGATTCCTACTAAATTACAAAGTATTGCAGAATTTCCCCACACCAAAGACGACAGACAAGCCCCAGAATATTTTGCTTTTTTATAGGCGTTGGAACATTCATATGGCCCTAAGAAAGCTTTATAATGACTGAGATCAAATTATTTGTCAAGCAGGTATTTTGGTGTCAAATTCAGAATAAATTTGATTTAAAGAAAATAAAGTACCATATTTTGGGTGGAAAATGGGGGTGCATCTTACAGTCTGAATGTAGCTTACCTGAGTTCTGTTTATATTTACATTGATGAAATATTATGTTATTTATGTTATTAAATATTTTACCACATTTTTTACTACAAATTTTTTTTTTCTATTTTCCTCTTCTAAAACCTAGGTGCGTCTTATGATCTGGTGCATCTTATAGTCCAAAAAATACAGTATGTTAGTATTTCCTGTACATCTGAGTTTCTGGATAAAATTCATCTGTTGTGTTCAGGGTCCTTGATAGAGGCCTTGTCTAATCTACTACTGTTTTCTTAGACCCGACAGCAGATAAGCAGGTGATTGGAAAATATTTGCTAAATGAATAGGATGAATGCTAAGGAGCAAGAGAAAACTGGTTATTTCACACAGTTAAATAAAACTTAAAGGGGTGAGGGGCACCTCAAATTATTGACTATCTCACATGTGGACCATGCAAATTCTGACATAGGTGTATATACTGTGTCTTGTACAAGAGGAGTATCAAGAAGAATCTGATGCGGAAACCCAGAGGTTACAGAGTGAGCCTTGAATCTACCTGTGTTTCTACGAAAACTGACAGAAAAATGAGCAGCCAACAGAAAATTATTTTTTCCTATAGGAAATAAATTTGTGTTTCACCAGAAAACTACGTGTTATCTGGGCTCTGGAGAACACTTTCAGGGTTTTCTGATTCTCTAGTCTTTCACGGCAGTGAAGCTATGTAAATTGGAGCTAAGATGTAACTATGCAAAATAATTCTTGTCTATTGATGTGCATATTGTGTTCTGTCCAGTAGAGGTTCAATTGATTTCCCTTCTTCCCCTAGGGAAAAGCCAACTTTGCCCCCATTTGCACCTTCATTTCAATACTCCTGATATGTAAATGTATCTGTTCCTTCTGATTCTCTTTTGAACAAGTTGTAAAATCTGCCCGGTATCCCAATTGGTCAATGAGTAAAATAAAATCTTATCATTTTTATCCCATGAAAGTCATGACTTTAACCTTTTTATAAAAAATATCATCTTTTCACACTCTTCAACATAGTATTAATTTTAAGAGAAAGTGAATGAATATTCAGTTCAAAACACCGGGAGGTGGTGAAAAAAAAACCCAGAAAGTGTAAAGGAGGTAGATACCAAGCTGTCAAAATAATTCATTGAGTTGAGTTAGGAATAATTACACATTCAAACATTTGTGCACGTCTGCGATGCCTGCCCACTGGGACAGCAACAGCACTGAGGCAAAACTCTGAAGACTGCCTATAGATACATGTTTTAAAATTATTTACCCCATAACCTTCATCAAAATGTCAAGATGAGCCCTGACTAGTGGGGTTTCATGGGCGTCATTCTGTACACTGAAAGGTCATCCATTTGATTCCCAGTCAGGACAAATGTCTGGGTTGTGGGCCAGGTTCCCGGTTGGAGGTATGCAAGAGGCAACTGGTCGATGTGTTAACATCAATGTTTCTCCCCCTCTTTCTCCCACGCTTCCCCTCTCTCTAAAAATAAATTTAAAAAAAAATTTTTTTTAAATGACAAGATGAATGTGGAAATGAGTCTAACCCAAATGTCAATTTTCCATTTCTGCCTTTGTTTACATTTATTTCCTACACCCTTTGTGTGTTAAATATCAGTGCAAAAATCACACCAGTGTTAAAATGTGTAGATGTAACAGGGCTCGGTAATCCAATTTGAATCTACCTGTTCTCCTCTGGGCTTTCACAGGTGAGTCATCAGAACAGCCCACTCCCTCTAGGGAGGGTCCTACTTAACCCTCCTCAGAAGACAGAAGTCAATAGGATAACCTCACCCTTAGGTTGCAAGGATCTTATAGAGTCAACAGAATTTGATACAAGCTATCTACCGTTTTTCAACTCTGGAATGCAATGCACTGTAAATTCTCCTGGGAGACAAAGAGGAGCATCCCCAGGGATGAATACTAAAAGATCTTCCTTCTAAATTGTCTTTAGTTGGGCTGTGTGGAAGACAAAATCATGCTGGAAGAGAAACGCTCATTTAGTAAATAAATGCAGTCTCTCCCCAGACACTAGAGCATTGTTTGGGGAAGAAAATTTCAGAATTCAATATTAAGAAAATAAAAGGAAAAGTAACACATGATTTCCTTGGAGGTCTCATCAGGCTCTAAAAACAACACGTTACGTGCAAGAAAACACCAAACGTCCCGCTAGGATTCAGAAACAATAATCCTGGTCCATTACTTCTTTCTAAAGCTGCGTGTGTGGGGAAAAAATGTTACAGGCTTCCACCAGTAGAGGGGAATACTATCCTAGGAAAAAACACACAATCTCATTACGTCCATCTTCTTCACCATAATTTTTCCGTGGTGTCAGAGACAAATGTTTCTTCCTTGTTTTTCTCACTTACAAAATGTTTAACGACAGGAAATTTGCTACTCTGTAGCTAGAACATAATTGTTTTGCAGGAGCAGGAAAGAGTGTGAGAAGCTGTGAGAGGAGAGTCGTCTGAGAGCTGGCAGGCACTGGAAAGAGAAGCTTTCCTTACATTTTCACATTCTATCCTTCCTCAGATCCCCAGTCCAAACCTTATTCTAGAATTGTAGCTCCTACATACTCCTCCCTATGGGAGACTGTTAGCTATTGTCAATCAGTAGAGTCCTCTAATGGACAGGCATTCATAATTTGTCCTTTAAGAACTATGGATTTTAAAATGTCTAGCTTTTTCTGCTTTTTCCACTTAATATCACAATAACCTGATGGCTTTCTTTTCCAGCATTTCTAACACTGCAAAAGATTACAAAACAGATTTCATGAAGGAAAGTGGTATCCTGAGTGGAATTACACAGGCAGTGACATGATGCTGAATAAATGGAAGGATCCATTTTTTGTGAGACACTAGGTTGGAAAAAGCAGCAACCATAGTCATCCATAGCAAGCAGAGGCCCCCACTAATCACAGGAAAAGAAAGTGGAGTGTCTTCAGCAGAGCTCGAGGACAGCGTGTGCCACGTTGCTCAGCCATCTTCAGAGCTGACAGAGAGAAAGAAAGAGGGAGGGAGGGAGGGAAGGAAGAGAAAAACAAGGACCTTTCTGGTTAAAAATTTTAGGGAGGAGGAAGGCATCTGACAGCAGAACCCATTATATATCCTTTATGTTTTGTGGCACATAAATATAATATAAGAGTTCATGTCCAATTGTCACAGATGGGCACAGGTATCTAGGTTTGTGGTGACCATGAAAAAACAATTGCACGGAACACACGGAGTTTATAGCAGAGAGGACAAATTTATTAAGCGATAGTGCACTCCACAGAATACAGGAGCAGACCAACTCTGAGCAGGGATTCTGCGCCTATGGGGCGGATATTTCCTGGTTAGTTTTGGTGGGCTTTTATTGTGCATGTGTGAGTAGTTATATTACTTTTAAGCTACTGCGCATGGGATCTCCCATGATTTTCCTTGATTGCCCCTGGGGTGGGAGGGACCGCAATGCTAATTTATTATAATGTTATTATAATGAAGCAGGGGTCATGCGGTGGTCACAGAAGCATCTTTTGTGCAGCTGCAGTCATGATTCATCAAGGTTCAGTGCCTTCTCAAGAAGCGTGACAACCAGTCTTAGAGTAAGTTATCTGTTCTGTATCAATATCCTTAGTCTTAGTCCTGGGGTGCCTCTGGACTTTCCTCATTTCTGACTTTCTCCTGCCTCAACTTACCCCTGAGAGACATGGATCTCGAAAATCTTTTTGGGTATTCTTCTGTAACTTCTTCCAGCTTAGACAGGACAGTAGTCCCTGCCTATCAAGAGCCATGGAACTTTCACCCTATTCTATGTAGAGGTTAAAGAGGAACTGCTGAGACTAACAGAGGGTCATGTTGGTCAACTTCAGCGTCATCCTTGGGGATTGGTTGGACACCCCAGAGCATCATTATCTTGATGTGGGACTGCTTAAGTTTAGAAGATACAAATTTAACAAGTAAATTAAAAAACAAGGTCCTACAAGTAATAAGAGTAACAATATTACTAAGGGATGTAGAAGGCATAAGAACCACGTTAAACCAGGGAGCCAGGCACTCATGGTATCTATAATTCCTTGGCCCTGTTTGTTGTATTTATGCAGCCACTCTGCCTGCTCACAAACTTTTCTTATGTTAGTCTCAGTCATTCAGAGTTATTCACATAAGTACAGCAGACCTTGTTAATGACTGCACATACCCCATCCTGTTCTGCCAGAAGATAATCAAGGGCAAGGCGGTTATCCATGACTACCTTTGCTAGCAAGTCTACTGATTTTAGTACTCCATTTAGAGCATCGGAGGTACATTTGGAGACTTCTCCTAAAGTCTTAGTGAGCCGTAGGGTGGCCTCATAGTACAACAAGCCTCCCCAGGGGACTGCAGTGGCTATAGTCGCTGCTGCACCAGGCACCAACAAGCCAAAACTCACTTTTTTCTGACAAGAGATTGTTCCTTTCTTTCCTGAGTTGTATTCATAACAGTGAGGTCTTGAGGAGCCACGGTCCCCAGAGTGAATGCACCCCATGTTTAGAGTTACTGAGATGCATGTAACCAATGGCTTCCAGAAGTTCTGAGTGAGTGGTTAGAAAGTTGTTGGGAGTCCCACATAGCCAAACAAGACCTGGAGGGGCCACAGTAATGGCTGTGTTGGCAGGGTTACGTTTACGAAGGAGTGTATATGGCGAAGGAGAGAGGCTATCGTTAAAAGGGCTCAGTTCTATATTGGGGTCGTGGTTTTTGGCTGGAGGCATGGAGAACTCAGGCAGAACCCCGTGAAGAGGTTGGTGAAGAGCACCAATTCTCAGCCAACACATTCCGTAGTACCGTTGGTAACTGCATTGTTAGTTCTGTCAAAGCAACCATGGGTATTATTAGGAATGCACTTAGAGTCGTAATTTGGAAGCATACTACATGTGACCAATTCCAAGGTTTGAAAATTTCTCCCTCAGAAAGATTCTCTAGAGAGTTGGCACTTGAAAGAGAGTCCAGTGCTTCAAATGGGTTAATGGCCTGGTATGAGTATTATTAGAACACGGGGTGTATCCTGTAGTGCTTTTGCACTTAAGAGGCACAGGAGTAATTAACTGACTTCAGCTCTAGTGAGGTCATGCAGAAGCACAAAGGAGAGTCCTGCTCCCATCTGACTCAAAGAAAAAAAGAAACACATACAATTAACACAAGAATTTAAGGCATTGATTAAGGACTCATTAGCCATTGTGTAGGCCTTTATGTGAGTATTGTATCTGGAAGGAGTTTCTGGATTAGGATGGCATATCCAGCATTGGGCCAGATTTTCTCCTGCTGCTAGGATTCGAGAAGCATTTACTAAAAAATTTCCATCCCACTCCCCTATGCAGGACGTGGGTGAGTCGAAGATGGTCCACAGAAACAGCAAAGAGATGCTAGTGTTGGACAATCAGAGACACGGTTCCACCCAGAGGGGAGGAAACCAGACTCCGTACAGAAGACCAGTGATAACAGAAAGACTCCAAAATGGGTAATTCTCCAGAACAATGGTGATTTTAGTACATGGTCATCAATCATTACCTATCTTTTAGGGCTTCTTCCTTTTGAACAAGAACCTGAGAGCCTCCAGTGGCTCACAGGTGCAGTCTGGGCTTTGGGTCTCCAGCTGGTCCTGGGTTGGATCGGGATCAGTGGGAGCTGAGTTTACCTTGGAAATGTGAACCCAGCTACTGCTCCCTAAAACTTTCACAGCCATGGGGGTACTCAGGGCAACCTGGTAGGGCCCATTCCATTTAGGGTTGAGTTGTTCTGCTGGTGATCCTTCCTTCCAAGTTTTAGGGAGTACTCAGTGCCCTGGAGATCCTGTAGTTTGAAAGCTCCCTTTTGGAGCTGATAAAACTTTGTTCCCATACTCCTGTAAAGCTTTCTGCACCTGCCCTAGGTTTATTATATACTGACCTGCTGATGGGTGTCTGTATCAAATATTAGACCTAGAGTTAAAAAGGGTCAGCCATCCAGCATTTCAAGTGGGCTGAGCCTAGTGTTGGCCTTAGGGGAGCCCCTAATTCTCATGAGGGCCATAGGTAGCAACTTAGCCAGGCTCTCAGAAGTCTCCTTACAAAGTTTTGCTAATGCCCTTTTTAAAGTTTGATTTGCATGTTCTACCTTTCCAGAGGACTGCAGTCTCCAAAAGGAATGGAGATATGTTTTTTTAAA
>PVJI01005155.1:37234-100039 GCA_004026765.1 Micronycteris hirsuta | reverse complement strand
AATAGACTTCCAGGAAGTCCAGGAAGCTCAGAGAGTCCCAAAGAAGTTGAACCCAAAGAGGAACACACCAAGACACATCATAATGACATTATCCAAGATTAAAAATAAGGAGAGAATCCTAAAAGCAGCAAGAGAAAAGGAGACAGTTACCTACAAAGGAATTCTCATAAGGCTGTCAGCTGATTTCTCAAAAGAGACCTTGCAGGCAAGAAGGGGCTGGAGAGAAGTATTCCAAGTCATGAAAGGCAAGGACCTACATCCAAGATTACTCTATGCAGCAAAACTTCCATGTAGAATGGAAAGGCAGATAAAGTGTGTCTCAGATAAGGTCAAGTTCAAGTAGTTCATCATCACCCAGACTTTATTATATGAAATGTTAAAGGGATTTATATAAGGCATGGAGGGATATCAACAGGGGAGTGGGGGGGGGGAGAGGAGGAAAAAGTACAGAGAATAAGTAGCATAAATGGTAGGTAGAAAACGGGGAGGTTAAGAATAGTATAGGAAGTGTAGAAGACAAAGAACTTATGTGTATGACCTATGGACAAAGACTAAAGGGGAGGAATGGGGGGTATGGGGGCGGAGGGGAAGAAGGGGGAAAATGGGACAACTATAATAGCATAATCAATAAAGTATCTTTTAAAAAAAGACACAAACAAGGACATTACACAATTTCTAAGATATCAATCTAAAACAGAATGTAACAGTTATAAATATCTATGAGCTTAACAGAGGAGTACCTGAATATATAAAAGAAATATCAATGAACACAAAGTCAGATATTAACAGCAGTAACAATAGTAGGGACTTTCCCTAACCTAGCATTGTTGCAGAGATCATTCAGACAGCAAATTAATATGGAACTATTGGCTTTGTTATGTTAGACCACAACAAATTAATAGGACAAAACCACAGATACATTTTTACAAGTGAATGTGAAGTATTCCTCAAGATTGTTCAAACATTAGGCCAGAAAACAAGTATAAATTCACTCTCTCAAGGAGACTGAATTCATATCAAGCATTTTTTTTTCTGACTATAGTGGTATGAAACTAGAAATCAACTATAAGAAAATTGGAAAAAATACAGACATGCAGACTAAACAACATTACTAACTAACCAGAGGACCAAAGAGAAAAATCAAGTAGGGAATAAAATATAACTAGAAACAAATAAAAAAGATACAACTCCCCAGAATTTAGAGTATACAGTAACTTCCTACATACCTATCCTATAGGACCTATCCTAAGAAACGAAAATCTCAAATAAAGAACTTAACTTTCCTCCAAAAGGAACTAGAAAAACAAACAAACCCCAATTGAGTAGAATAAAGGAAATAATAATTACGAAGTGGAAATAGAGACTATGAAAAACAGTAGAAAAGATCACTGAAACTATCAATATATCTTTAGCCAGATTTACCAAGACAAAAGAAGAGTTTACAACAGACACCACAGAAATATGAAGGATTATTAAAGAATAACATGAACAATTATATGCCAACAAATTGAACATGGAAAAAATGAGTAAGTTTCTACAAACATACAACCTCTAATTGCGTAAAAATAAGAAACAAAGAAACTGAACAGTTGTCTAGTAGCTACAAAAAGCAGTAATCAAAACTCTTCTAACAATGTCCAGAAAAGACAGTTTCACAGGTTAATTCTAGCAATGATTCAAAAAATTAGTATCTATTATTGTCAAACTACTCCTAAATATTTAAGAATATACATTTTCAAACTCATTCTACCAGGGCAGCAATACCTGGATGCCAAAACCAGAGAAAAGCACTGAAGAAAAGGCAGAATTAATGCCAAATATATCTTATGAACATAAATACCCCAATCCTCAACAAATTCTGGCAAACAAAATTCAACAATGTATCACAAAATCATACACCATGATAAAGTGGGATTTATGCCATGGATCCTAGGATCGTTCTATATATGCAATTCAATTAGCATTATGTAGCACATCAACACCTATGATAAAAATCATTTGATCCTCTCAACAGATGCACAAAAAGCCCTTGACAAAATTCAAATTCATTTACAACTTAAAAAGCCTCTCATTAAGTAGGCATAAGGGATGTTATCTTAATAATAACAAATGATATATGAGGGAGATCTCCAAAATGGAATTTATTTATAAAAAGTTGTGTATTTATTCTTATATGTTTAAACTTCATTCACCTTTAAAGTACTCTCCATTTCACACAATATACCTATGGAGATCTTTTCCCACTGCTCAAATGGTTCTTTAATCCCACTGGTTTTTACATCCAGAAGTTATGACAACTTCTGGCACTGGAACCCTGGGCTGGGGGACCTGGTGTGGGGCTTGGACCCCTCTCTCCTGAGACATCTCTGAGACATCTCTCCTGATTTCTATCTGCCACATGTGAGTGTGGGACCAGCCCGGTCTGTGTCTCCACACCTCCTAATCAGTCTCAGTGTGGTTTTTTCCTTTAATTCCATAGTAGGACTTTCTTTAAGATACAAATAAATGGAAGAATGTAACCCACTCATGGATTGGAAGGATTAGCACTGTTGAAATGCCCGTACCACTGAAAGCAATCTAAAGTTCGGTATAGTCCCTATCATAATACCAATGTCATTCTTCTCAGAGCTAGAAAAAATAATTCTAAAATTTATATGAAACAAAGATCCAAGATGGTGGAGAAGTAACACTAACCACCTCCCAGGACCAATTTGGAGTTACAACTAACTTGTGGAAAAATCACCCTATACAAACAACTGAACAATAGCAAGAGAGAAAGAAGCCTTATAACCAAGGACAGACAGAAGAAACAGGTTCAGCAAAATGTGACTGGTAGGGAGTGCGGTGCAGACTCAAGAGGGCTGGCTGGTCGCCTACAGATGGCAGGTGAAGTGCTAGAGGGGTTATTAAGCAGCCAGTTGGATTTCCCTGAGAAGTGTGGGGTCTAAGGCCTAAATTGGGATCCCCAGCCAGAGCATGAAAGCCAAAAAAGTACACAGATAAGAACCAGTGGCTAAAAACTGCAGGGTTTCTCTCTGCCAGAGACAAGTGTCTAGGGACACACACAGCAGTTTAAAGGGCCAATGCACACGTTTTCTCTTGTAGCCACTTACCCTAGGCTTTGGCAAAGGCAGGAGCAGAGTGGGCTGGAAACACCTGAGAAGAGGCTGGAGATGGAAGCATTGGGGAGAGAAGTGAGAGAGTAACCTACTAGATCTCACAGATGAATTAACTCCCATATGGTGGCAGCCATTCTGCTACGGCAGACCACTCCCCTCAAAGTGGCAGCAGCCTGACGGGAAGCAATAGCCCCGACCTAAGAGGGACTCAATCCTGGCCCTGTAGTGTTTAAGTTTGACTGAGTGACCAGATTAACAACGAAAGAATACAGCCAGAGACAGCAGATCCCTAGTAGTCTTGCACAGACTGCCTAAGGTCAGACGTAGTCACTGTCTGACATCACCAGAGGCAGATCCCGAAAGAAAAAAACTGGTAAATACTAAGGTTACCGAGACAAAACCTTAGGGGTCTATTCCATGATTTGCAATGTTTTCATTCCTGTATAGCTTTTTAACATTCATTTCTTGTCCATCAAGTTTGTGCATATTGAGTCACTAGATTTTATACTACAGTCTATGTCAATTCACATATTTTGTCCCTCCCTTCTCGTATCTCATTTTACCTTCTTCTTTCCTATTATTATTTTTGTTTTAAATTTTGCTTTTTCTCTTGCTACATCTTGTTTCCATTCCACACACTTACTATTTCTACCCGGTCCAGCCTCTCAAAACCAATTTTCTTATCAATGTCCATTTCACACTCTTTTCGTTGATCTTAAAATATTTCATTATCTCTGCACCTTTAGCAATCTTTCCTCATTGGTTGTACATAGCGTAGATATTGTTGCGTTTTTTCAATTGTATCTCTAAATACCCACTAATTTTGAATTTCAAATCTCAGATTTTATCATTCCCCTCTCCTTATCTTTTATTGTCTCAAATTTTAATTTTCCTTGGTCTTATCTTGGTTTTCATTTCTCACTCTTAGTATTCCCTCTCCTTCTATCATTTCAAAATCAATTCTTTCCTCTACATAGCTCTTAAGCTTTTTGTTCTATTTCACGTCTTATTCCCATCCCACCTATGTTAATTTTAGCTCACTTGTTGATAGTGCTGTGGTGGATCTTTCTCTCCAATTTGGTTCCTATTTTTTTTCCATTATTTATTTAGTTTTTTTCTTTGTCTTTCACTTTATTTTCTTTTAATTTTAAAGATTATTTTTTATTATTAGAGAAAGTGGAAGGGAGAGGAAAACAGAGGAAAAGAAACATCAATGTGTGAGAAATCACATCAATTGGTTGCCTCTTATACGCCCCCACCCCCTGACTGGGAACCTAGCCTGTAACCCAGGCATGTGGTCTGACTGGGAATTGGACTGGCAATGTATCAGTTCGCAGGATGGCACTCAATCTACTGAGTCACACTTAGCCAAGGTTCAATTTCTGTTTAAACCTAATACTATATGCTTCCCTTTTCTTACTCCATTCCACCTTCTTAATTCCATTTTTTAATTTATGGTGTAAATTTTACTTTCTCTCTTCGCATTGCTCCAATTCCCTACTTTTATTAGTGTTCCACACTCCACCCTCTCAAAATCATTTTTCTTTCAGTAGGTCATCTCATATTTACTCTCCTTTCTCATAATTTAATCTCTTTACACCCTCATTAATACTGGTCCATTCACTGTTGATGTTGGGGTTGTGGGAGGGAGTTACTTCTGTGGGTGTGGATTTGTTTCATTGATTTTGTGGTTTTGTTCTGGCAGCACCTGCACGACATAAGATGTGGTGGGTGGAGTGACCCTCAGGCAACCACCTGGAATGAAGGCCCCACCAAAGAATGATTCGACAATAATCAAAACCCAAATGCACCCACCGAGTCAACATAAACAGCATAAAGGGCATCCCAAGAACATCAAGTTCAGGAGATCACAGAGAATCACCACAGAATCTCACAGGTCTCCTACAATAGAAATTCACACCACAAACTCAGGGAGTCAAAACATCAATTTAAGAGGCAGAAGCGAATATGAAGCTCTCCTAAAATGAAACGAAACAACTCCCAATCTAAAGGAAAGGAGGAATCCACAGGAAAAATGTGAAATGAAATAGATGCAAGTAAACTATCAGATATTGAGTTCAAAATAATGGTTATAAGGAAGCTCAATGAGTTCAGTGAGAATTACCAAAAACTACAGGGAAGCTACAAGAAACTTACTACAAATTATACGAGCATGAACAAAGAAGAGTTAAGGGTACCACCCTGATAAGGTTAGCCGCTGACTTCTCAATGTTAACACTACAGGCCAGAAGGGAATGGCTATAAGTATTTCAAATAATGAGAAACAAAGGCCTGAAACCATGATGACTTTAACCAGCAAAGCTCTCAATTAAAGTGGAAAGTGAAATAAGGAGTTTCCCAGACAAAGGAAGTCTAAAAGAATACATCTCCAACAAACCAGCATTGCCAAGATATGCTAAAGGAACTGCTTTAAGAAAAGGGAGAAAAAGTGTGACAGAGTGAGGAACACAGGTACAAAGGGGCAAAAAAAGTAAGTAACTAGCAATAAAAACTTTAAATGTAAATGGCTTAAATGCGCCAATCAAAAGACATAGGTAGCTGAATGGATACGAAATTATGACCAGTACATATGCTGCCTACAAGAGATCCCTCTCAGACAAAACACCTACACAGACTGAAAGTAAAGAGTTGGACAAAACTATTTTAAGCAAACAGACAGGAAAGAAACAGTCAGTGTGGAAATACTCTTATTAGATTTCAAAACAAGGGCTATGAAAAAGGACAAAGAAGAACACTTCCTAATACTTAAGGGAAAAATTCATCACGAAGACATAAATACTGTAAGCATATATGCACTGATAATAAGATCACCCAAATACATAAGCAAAACCTTGGAGGATTTCAAGAAAGTTACCGACAGTAACATGCTTATAGCAGGGGATTTTAATACTCTACTATCAACAATGGGTAGATATTCCAAACAAAATATCAACAAGGATACCATGACATAGAATGACGCACTAGATTAATTGGATGTAACGGAGATATTTAAATATATGTATATTTAAAATCTATATATACAGATAAAATACATAATTTATGTATATATAAAAACCTATAACCCCAAAGAAGCAAAGCAAAATACACATTCTTTACAAATGCGCACAGGGCCCTGGCTGGTGTGGCTCAGTGGATTGAGCGCGGGCTGGGAGCCACGTGAGAGGCAACCATACATTGCTGTTTCTCTCCCTCTCTTTCTCCATCCCTTTCCCTCTCTCTGAAAATAAATAAATAAAATCTTAAAAAAAACCCCCAAAAAACAAAAAAAAAAACTAATGCACACAGGATATTTTCAAAATTAGGTTATGTGATAGGACACAAAACCAGCCTCAACAAATTCAAGAAAGTTGAAATCATATCAAGGATTCTCTTGGATCACAATGGCTTGAAAACAGGAATCAACCTCAAGGAAAAATACTCAAAAACATTCAAATTCACAGAGATTGAATAGCATGTTATTAAACAATGAATGGGTTAACAATGAGATCAGGGAAGAAATCAGAAAGTTTCTGGAAACAAATAAAAATGAACTCACAACAGCTCAAAACCTATGGAACATAGTGAAGGCAGCCCTGGGAAGGTAATTTATAGTACTACAGACCTACCTATAAAAAAACATAGAAAAATTTCATTTAAACAACCTAACCCTACAACTACAAGAACTGGAAGACCAACAACAAAAAAAGTCCAGAATGAGCAGAACAATGGAAATAATCAAGATCAGTGCAGAATTAAACGATATACAGACTAAAAAAATAAGGATCAATAAATCTAGGAAATGGTTCTGTGAAAGATAAACAATATGACAAGATTCATAAAGAAAAAAAGAGAGAAGACTCAAATAAATAAAATCAGGAATGAAAGAGGAGAAATTACAACTGATATCACGAAATAAAAAGGAGTGTAGGAAATTACTCTGAAAAACTATATGCCAAGAAATTTGAAACCTGGGTGAAATGGACAAATTTCTAGAAACATAGTTTTCTAAAACTGAATGAAGAAGCAGAAAGTCTGTATAGACTGGTAACAGCTTTTGGTAACGAAGCAGTAATCAAAAAGCTCTGGCACACAAAAGCCCTGGGCTGGACAGTTTTACTGCAGAATTTTACAAAACATTTATGGAAGAGCTAACCCCTATCATTCTCAAACTATTCTAAAAAGTCCAGGAACAGAGTACAGTCCCAAAGTCTTTTTATGAGGCCAGAAACAATCCAATCCCAAAACCAAATAAAGACAACAAAGAAAAGAAAACTATAGGCCACCATCACTGATAAACATATGCTAAAATCCTCAACAAAATATTGAGAAACTGGATGCAGCAATACATTAACAAGATCATACACCATGACCAAGTGGGATTCATCCTAGGGATGCAAGGAAGCTTCAATATTTGCAAATCAATAAATGTAATATTACATCACATAAACAAAAGGAAAGACAAAAACCGCATGATGATATGAAGAGATGTGGAAAAAGTATTTGATAAGGTACAGCATCCATTCTGATAAAAACACTCAGCAAAGTGGGAGTAGAGGGAGCATTCCTCAGCATAATAAAAGCCATATATGGGAGATCCACAGTGAACATCACACTCAATGGGCAAAAACTAAAAGCCTTCCCACTAGGATCAGGAATGAGACAAGGGTGTCTATTTTTACCCCTTATATTCAATACAGAATGGAAGTCCTAGCCACAGAGATCACAGAAGAAAGAGAAATAAAAGTTATCCATGCCTTGGCTGGTATGGCTCAGATTGACTGCTGGCCTGAGAACCTATGGGTCGCCACTTTGATTCCCAATCAGGGAACATGCCTGGGTTGTGGGCCAGGTCCCCAGTAGTGTATGCATGTAAGACAAACACACATTGGTGTTTCTCTCTTTTTCTCCTTCCCCTCACTCTAAAAATGAATAAAGAACATTTAAAAACAAAAGAAACAAAAGGTGTCTAATTTGGAAAAGAGGAAGTAAAACTGTCATTATTTACAGACAACATTATAGTGTACATAGAAAATCCTATAGACTCCATCAAAAAACTACTTGGGGAGACTTCTGCCAAGATGGCGGCGTAGGTGGATGCACTGCACTGACGCTCACAACCAGAGAGTTTAAACAACGAACTCAATAGCGAAAAATAAACAACCAGAACGGACAGAATCGAACTGAAGGGAAGTCCGACACCCAGGAAGTTGGGGAGGACGTACATCCAGGCCGGTGAGCGGGGCAGAACCGAGCGGAGGAGCGGAGTGAGAGGCAGTTTGCCCGGAGGAACCCACCCCGTGAGCGCCTAAACAAAACACTACCCCGAGCAACGGGTGAACCTCGCAGGCCGGCGGCGTAACTGGAGAGGCCAGTGGGAACCAGCAGGGTCGAGACTGGCGGAAAAGGCAGTGGGGAACTGGGGAGCAGAGGGCGATAGGGAGTGGCGGTGAACGGCAGACGCCATTACTCCCTCCTAGGCCCTGCCCCCAAAGGAAACATCACAAAAAAGTGACCCAGGTTGCCAGGCACCGACAAACACCTAAGACTCCGACAGGTGCGCTGAGATAAAAAAGAATGAAAATGGCCAAAACGAAAGATCAGAACAAATTACAACTAATGGACGAACAGATAGCCAAATTAACAGATGCCCAGTTTAAAACACTGGTAATCAGGATGCTCACAAAACTGGAAGAAATAGTTGAACAAATGAACAATACGATAAAGATAATGGAGGAAGATTTACAGGGAACCAATAGGGAGAAAAAGGAAGCTGGGACTCAAACCAATGGGGTGGACCACAAGGAAGAAACAAGAATTCAAAAAAATGAGGAGGGACTCTGGAACCTCAGAGACATTTGTAAACGACCCAACATCCGGATCATAGGGCTGCCAGAAGGACAAGAGGAACACCAAGAAATTGAACGTATTTTGAACAGATAATGAATGAGAACTTCCCAAATCTGGCAAAGGAAATAGGCTTCCTGGAAATCCAGGAAGCTGAGAGAACCCCAAAGAAGTGGGACCCAAAGAGGAACACACCAAGGCACATCATAATAACACTACCCAAGGTCAAGAATAAGGAAAGAATCTTACAAGCAGCAAGAGGAAAGGAGACGGTTACCTACAAAGGAATTCCCATAAGACTCTCAGTGGATTTCTCTAGGAGACCTTCCAAGCAAGATGGGGCCGGAGAGAAATATTTCAAATCATGAAAAGCAAGGCCCTACAACCAAGAATAATCTATCCAGCAAAACTGTCATTTAGAATGGAAGGGCAGATAAAGTGCTTCTCGGATAAGGTCAAGTTCAAGGAGTACATCATCAAGGAGCCTTTACTATATGAAATGTTAAGGGGTTTTATATAAGGACTCATGAGAGAAGGCACCAAGGCCAGACCAGCTACCGGGGAACTCAGATCAGCCACAGCCAAGACACTTGTGAGGTAAGCAAGCAAAATACAACCAGAGAAACAAATTATAACCAGAGACATTGAAATTTAGAACAATCTGGCAGTAACCAGAGGGGAAGAGGGAAGGGGATAATGGGGACAAGGGTTTTCAGGAACTGCTATAAGGGACACATGGACAAAATGAAGGGGGAGGGTGGAAGCAAGGGAGGGAGGTGGGTTTGCCTGGGGTTGGGGGAGAGGGTAAATGCAGACAAGTGTAAGTGAACAATAATAAAATAATTAAAAACAAAAACAAAAAACAACTATTTGGCCTAATCAGAGAATTTGGCAAAACAGTGGTATACAAAGGCAACATTCAGAAATTGACTACATTTTTGTAAACCAACACTGAAAAGTGTTGGTTTTCCTTGTTTCTGTTTCTGAAAATATCAGAAACAGAAACAAGGAAAAAAGGCCCACCTGGTATAGCAACAAGAAAAAGAGATAAAAGACCTGTACGCAGAAAACTACAGAACACTGAAGAAAGAAAATAAGGAATATACAAGTAAAATGAAAGCATATAGCATCCTTACGAATTAGAAGAATTAACATCATCAAGATGTTCATACTACCCAAAGCAATTTATAAATTCAGTGCACTCCCTCTCTTAAAGTACTAATGACATATTTCACAGATATAGAATGTCGAGGATTTCGACCCGCAAAATTCGTGGGGGGACCGCCCTGATCATGTGAATCAATTTTACCCAGTGACACGCTTGGAGGTGAGAATCCGGCGGCCACGGGTCTCCTCCACCATCCCCATCTTGGGGAGAAAGACCTCGTGGGTTGCTTAGCTGGGGCTTTTATTAGAGGCATTAAGACACATTTACATTGGATTGATTATTCATGGGATTAAGCAGAACAGGTAAGATTACTCATAGCAGGGCATTAGGATGTAAATTCAGGTCCGGTGGCAGACAGGACCAGGTTAAAGTAATATGCAGGGGTCAGCAAGCCAGACCTTTTTAAGATACATTTTTGCTAAATTCCTATTAGAGAATTTCCATTCCACAGACATGATCCACACTTGCTCACACGGGAATCACACGGAGCTGTGCTCAAAACGTGTAAATTCTCAGGACTGCGTGTTTACACACGTGTGGAAATCACTGCCACAATAGAACAACCATTTCAGAAATTTATATGGAATCGTAAATGAACCTAAATAGCCACCACAATTTTGAGAAAGAAGAACAAAATAGGAGGGATCACAATGTCTGATATAAAACTGTATTACAAGGCCACTGTAATCAAAACAGCCTGGTAGCAGCATAAGAATAGACAACAGACCAATGGAACAGGAGAGACTGCTCAGAAAGAAATTCAAGTCTCTACAGTCAATTAATATTTGACAAAGGGGGCAGGAGCATAAAATGGAGTAAAAATAGCCTCTTCAACAAATGGGTGTTAGGAGATCTGGACAAGAACATGCAAAGAAAAAAAAAAAAAGAAATGAGAACGCTACCTTACTCCATACATAAAAATAAACTCACAATGGATAAAAGACAAATATAAGTGGGGACACCAAATATCCCAAAGGAGAACGCAGACAGGAAAGTTCCATATATTCCACGTAGCAAGCAGTATTTTCACCTTTATATCCTACAGAGCAAGGATTATAAAGAAAAAAGTAAATAAATGAGACCACATCGAACTAAAAACCTTCTGCCCTGCCAAAGAAAACATCAGCAAAATGGAAAGGGAACCAACTGTATGGGAAAATATAGTTGCTAATGATACCTTGGACAAAGGGTTTGATCTCCAAAATATAAAGAACTCATATGACTCCACTCCAGGAAGATAAACAGTTCAATACAAAAATGAACAAAGGATCTGAACAGATACTTCTCTAAGCAGGACATACGGAGGGCCTATACAAAACAAAAGGATGCTCAGCATCACTGGCCATCAAAGAGATGCAAATTAAAACCACAATGAGATACCACTTCACACTGGTCAGAACTGCCAGCATAAACAAATTAACAAACAACAAGTGCTGGGGAGGCTGTGCAGAAAAGGGAACCCCAGTGCACTGTTTTTGGGAATGCAGACTGGTGCAGCCACTGTGGTAAATAGTGTGGAATTTTCTCAAAAAATAAACATGAAATGTCTTTTGACCTCGCCATTTCACTTTTTGGATTATACCCTAAGAACCCTGAACCATCAATCCAAAAGATCCTATGTACCCCAAAGTTCATAGCAGCACAATTTATAATACCCTAGTGCTGGAAGCAGACTAAATGCCCATCAGTAAATGAGTGCATCAAAAAACTATAGCACATTTACACAACAGAATACTATACATAGCAGAAAGAAAGAAGGAGCTCTTACCCTTTGTGACAGCTTGGGTGAAACTGGGGAGTATTATGTTAAGTGAAAGAAGCCAGGTGGTGAAAGACAAATACCATATGATCTCACCTATAAGTGGAACTTAGTTTTGTTTTTGTAATTAACAAAACAAGCTGGCATAATAGAACCAGAGACACAAAAATGAAAAACAAGAAAGACAATGACCAGAGGGAAGGGTGGAGGGGTATAATGTGGGTGGGAGGAGGAAGAAGGGAAAAGGTCAAGTCAAAGAATGTGTATAAAGGACCCAACAAGGGAGAGGACTGAATATGGAAGGTGGGGGTAGGTAGGGATGTGACGGTAATGGAGAGAAATAGGGACAATTATAACTGAAGAACATTAAAATTTATATGAAACAAAAGAAAACCACTAATAGCCCAAGCACTCTTGGGGAAGAAGTACAAAGAAGAGAGATTATGCCTCCTGATTTCAAACTACATTACAAAGTTATAATAATCAAAACAGCATTGTATAGGAACAAAACAGACACACAGAACAAGGGAACAGAACAGAAAGTCCAGAAACAAACCCTTGCCTGTATGGTCTATTAAGACAAAAGTAAAAATACACAATGTGTTAAAGACAATCTCAGTTTCCTTAATAGGTATTGTTAGGAAAACTGGGCAAATAAATGCAAAAAAGTGAAATTGGCAACTCTCTAACATCATACAGAAAATAAGCCGAAAATGAATTATAGACGTAAACATAAGGCCTGAAATATAAAACGGCTAGAAAAAAATGTAGGTAGTAAAGTTTAAACATCAGTCTTAGTAACATTGTTTTTTGAATATCTCCTCTTAAGGAAGAGAAACAAAATGTTATAGAATGGAACATCAAAGTAAAAAAAAACTTTGCATACTTTGTGTGGTATTGAAAATTAAACAAAAATTTAGATGCCCATTCTTTCAACCATCCACAGTATACAATTTTTTACTTAATTTTAGCCAAAAGGCTGAGAAGTGAGTGTAGCATATATTTTTCAGGGCAAAGTACAGTTCAAGTACTATTTTTCAAACCTCAGTGCAAGCACACAGAATATTTCTGTTTTATAAGAGAACTTTGTGCAACTCAGAAGCTTCCAAGCTGACCTTTCACTGGAAAAGATTAATCTGAAATGCAATGAAATGTAAAGAAAAACATAAAGTAAAAAAACGAAACAGAACTTCTCATGTCTTCTAACCAATTAATATGTTCAATAAAACATGCCCATACATTGACATGTATTTTTATGCTTAAGATGCATAATATGTATTTTTTATGTTAATACGTATTTTTATGCAAAGATGTTTTAAAGACAAATATGTAATATCTCATTGTAGAATATACTATATTTTTTGAACTATAAGACACACGGGACCATAAGAGATACCTAGGTTTTAGAGGAGAAAATAGGGAAAAAAATTTTGAAGCAAAAAATGTGGTAAAATATTTAATAACATAAATAACATTATATTTCACCAATGTAAATGTAAACAGCCAGGTAAGCTACATTCAGACTATAAGACGCACCCCCATTTTCCTGCCAAATTGGGGAATGGTGTACGTTTTGTAGTCTGAAAAATGTGGTAGCTTTCACAGATGTAGATTTTCTGTTGGTTTTGATGATACAGACTACTGATTTTTGAGCCTAATAAGATGAAATTTTATTATCCCTTAAGGAGAAAAAAATTGTATTGATACTATATATTTTGATTTTTATCAACAAAAGGCAAGAAAATTATTTTTTTCTATTGGTGCCTACATAATATATTCAATTTAACCTCTTGGCTTATAAAGCCTAAAATGCTTACTCAAACCCTTTAAAGAAGAGTTTATTGACTACTGAATTAGAAAGCTTCTGAATTTCATTTTTTTAAATGTAGCAAAATATGAAATTAGAATATATCAGTAAATATCAGTATGTACTTGAAGTAGTTTTAATAAAATTTATTATATATAGTGAGCATACTAAGTTCATGATATGATATAGTTCTTAATATAACTGTGGGTATATAAATTTGGAAAGCTGTCAGCTTGCAGCCAATAGGATCAAGACAAAGCTTTTACATTGCCTTAAGTTACTTCACTCAGTGAGTAACTTAATGCCTCCTCCATGTTATATTTTCTTGTTTTTGTGTTCACCTATTTAAAAAACACATAGAGACAACAAACTAATGCTCTGAGCTCAATTATAAGAGTGATTACAAATATTTTTACCTATAAGAAAAACTAAAATTTCTTTGGATTTAATAATTACAAATGGAAAGGAAGTGATTTTCTGTGTCGCATGGGTTAATGCTTTTTTCCCACTTATACAAGATATGTTAGTCCATAAAAATAACCTGGTGTTCGACTCCCTGGAACTTTCATGTATAGTTGAACTGTATTCATGCCCAGAATGGTATGACCAAGGTGGCTTAGAAGATTTCCTGCTGACACTACCCGAACAAAAGCAGGAAGTTTTGTCAGCTCATGTAGCTGCAACTTCCACCTGAAATAAAGCAACAGATCAGAAGTGTAATCTTGGTGAAAATATTTAAGAGAATTAACTATATCTCAAAAACCTCATGATCTAAACTGAAAACATTTAAATCTCTAATTCTTATACTTTTAAGGACAAAAATACTGCAGTGTTTAAAAAAGTTCTAAAACATTGAGATAACGATATTAAAACCAAAAATTTAAAATAATCTTATAATGATAAAGGACTTTTATTTTTAAATTTGTAAAATTAATGTTTTGACATTCTTCATTAAAAAAATCTAATCCAAAATTTAAAAATATTTCAAAATGCTGATACTTGTCGCTAATAACATAAAATTACTAGAAAAAACAAAAACAATCAAACAAAAATCCCAAACAATTAGGCAGTTTCCAATCCTGCAATCCTATTTTTACTTCATAAAACAGAATGGGGGACTTACTTCTTGTCATCAGAGAGGTCAATGTTAGTTCCAAACTTTATGGTTTTAAAAGGTCCTTTCCTTCTCTTTCCCGAACTTAAACAAAAAAAAAAATTTACATTAAATCTATGACTATTGAGCAGAATACTGAGTGAACATTAAAAGTTACTCACAAATCTGAAGATGTGGATTCATTATCTGAATATTCTTTTTGTTGCATTCTTTTCTCATTTTCTTCCTACAGAATAAACAAACATTCATGCATAGTATTCTATTATATGCTATCATTTAATTACGCAAATGACTAAAATAGTCCTACTTCGAAAACTAAATTTCTAAAAGCACAATTCATAAAAAGTATCTTCACTAACCACATTCAATAATAGCTCAAAAACAGTCAAGCCAAATATGATATTCAACTTCTCTCATGAACAAAATAAGCATTATAAATATTAATTATGCAAATAGGAAGAAAGCTATCTATTGTGGCCAAGAGATATTCAAAATGGAAATGAAGTTCATTTTTTAATAATGTAAAAGGAATTTGTGAGAAACTAAAAGAAAAAATACATATAGACAAAACATTAGGGCCCAGCTGGTGTAGCTCAGTGGATTGAGCGCGGGCTGGGAACCAAAAGGTCCTGGTTCGATTCCGAGTCAGGGCACATGCCTGGGTTGCAGGCGAGGGCCCCAGTGAGGGCCATGTGAAAGGCAACCATACATTGCTCTTTCTCCCTCCCTTCACCTCTCTCTCAAAAAAAAAAAAAAAAATAAAAAAAATAAAAAAAATAAATAAATAAATAAAAATTAAAAAAAAAATTAAAACGAACAACGTTAGGTGGGGTGAAAGTGGAGACAACTGTGCTTGAACAACATAAAGAACAAAACAAAACAAAAAATCTGACAACATTTTAGGAAGAAGAAATTTTCTAAGTGCATACTCTTAAGAGAAATATTTTATTCTCTTTTTTCAAAAACAAAGAGCAGAGCATGATTTTCCTTACTTATATTCTTCTCTAAGAATGAAATCTGTATTTTTGCCACATATTTGAGAAGTGAATGGAAAAAAGTAAAGCAGGATTAGGGGACTAAGCATCAGAGGTACTTATAAATGCCAAGTAGCAAAACAAAAGCACATGTTCTAAACTGGGAGGGGTATGTTTGCATACAAATAAAAATTTATGTAGCTAAAAATATATACAGTAAAAAACAAAAATTAAGATTTTCTATTTCTAATTATTATTTTCTTTAGTCATCTGACCTTGTCTGTAGGGATCATACTAATGAAATTATAAGAATTTAAAGCAGTTCTTAATAGTCTAAGTTTTTGACACAATAAATTCTATATAAAAATAAAACATTTACATAGCACTAGTAAAACTATTAAATGCTGAATAAAATTATGTGAGTAAAAATCTCTTGACAAAGCAGTGTATATAATTCAAGGATAATATGAAATTGAGAGAACTAGGAATTCATATTTTAAAATGAAGATGGAAATTCCAAGACAGCAACAGATTAGGTGGAAGCTACACTAACCTCCTCCTAGAACCAAACTGAAATTGCAATCAAATTGTAGAACAATCATCCTATAAACCAAATGAAGCCTATCTGAACTGAGGTATTAAAACTAAAGATTTACAGAAGAAGCCACATCGCGACTGATGTCATCTTTCTTGGGCGCAGCACTCCCCTCCATTCAGCATTAGTCTGGGAATAAGAAATAGCCCCATTGGCTGGAATCCCTTTTGCAACATCCTATGGAGTTTATGACCTTCTTCAGAGTACAGCTGAAGGCAGTTTTAGTGAGAGAACCTAACATATACCTGGCAGGCAGAGGCAGACTTTAGGGTGCCTTGGGACTTTTGCTGAACAGCCTCCTGGGCCCAGTGCTGGTAAAAGGTGACCATGAAGCTTGGTCCTTATAATAGTTGTGAAAGCAGTAGCTACAAATTGTGAATTGCTGATAGCTCCAAATAGGTGTCCCAGAGCCAGAGAAAGGAGAAAGTTACCTGACACTGAGTTGCACTGGAGTCCCTGCCAAGAGGCCCAGAATCAACACACTCAGTGCCCAGCTTCAGACAAGAACAGAGCAGGATCCAATTAGCTTCACAAGCAGCAAATCCAACGGGAGATCTCTGCAGGCACCACACCCTGCTCATGTGAATTCCACTTCATGTGGTCAGTAGCTTGCACAGTGTGTTGGAGTTAAGCCTCACAGTCACTTTGCCTAAGGGATGTTTCCACACACAAACAAGCCAATAGTAATCAAGACTCAATTACAGGAGGGCCCAAATAACACACACAAGGGACATTCCGGGAGCATTCAATTGAACTGATCAAGGAGGCTCTGCCACTGGATCCCACAGGTCACCTTTTCCATAATTCCACTCCACATAGGACAAAATGGGAAGACAAAGAAATATGCCGCAAATGAAAGAAGAGATGAATTCTATGCAAAATGAGCTAAATGAAAAGGAGGCAAAACATTTATCATTTACAGAATTCAAACTAATGGTTATAAAAATGTTTAACAGCATAAAAAAGAATGTAGAAACACTAAAGAAGGGCCAGTCAGAAATGGACAATATCTGAAATAAAAAAATACACTGGAATGAATAAACAATAGGTTTCATGAATCAGAGGAAAGAATCAGTAATTTGGAGGACAAGGTCGAAAAATACACCCAATCACAGCAGGAAAAGAAAAACAATAAAAAAAATAAGGTCATTTCACAGGACATTTGGCACACCATGAAATGCAACATCTGCATCATAAGTAGAAGGGGAAGAGAGTGGGCAAAGGACTGAGAAATTATTTGAAGAAATGACAATTGCCCTGACCAGGTACGTCAATGAGTTACAGTCAACCTATTGCCAAGGTTGTGTGTCTGATCCCCAGTCAGGGCACATACAAGAATCACCAATGAATAAATAAATATGTGTAACAGTAAGTCAATGGTTCTCTCTCCCTTTCCCATTCTCTCTAAAATCAATAAGTAGACATTAAAAGGGAAATAATGCTCTGGCTAGTGTGGTTCACTGGACTGAGTGGAAGTCTATAAACCAAATGGTTTCCAGTTCAATTCCCAGTCAGGGTACATGCCTGAGTTGCAGGCCAGGGTCCAGTAGTGCGTGTATGATAGGCAACCACACACTGATGTTAGCATTCTTTCTCCCCACCTTTCCCTCTCTCTAAAAATAAAATAATAAATCTTAAAAAAAAAAAGAAAAGAAAAGAAAAAAAGAAGGACCTAAAAACCCTCTAACCTGCTAAAGGAAAAACAAGTCTCAGAAATGCAGAGTCCCAAACAAGATAAATTCCAAGAGGTATACAAGACAAGTATCAATTAAAATGGCAAAGATTGAAGACAAAGAGATAATATTAATAGCAGCAAGAAAAGACACTTAAGTTACCAACAACAGGGCTCCCATAAGACTGTCAGCTGACTTCTCAGCAGAAACATTTGAGGCCAGAGGGATTGGCATAAAATATTCAAAGTGACAAAAATCTTAAGGAAAAATAAAGAACCCTCACACAACAAAAAGTTAAAGGAGTTTGTTACCACCAAACCACCATTACAAAACTGCTTTAATGCTTAAAGCGGTGTTAAAGGGCCTGCTTCAAAAAGAGTAAGAAAACAATACAACAGAGGATCACAGTTAAAAACAATAAATACATACCTAATAGTAATTACTTTAAATGCAAATGGCTTAAATGCGCCAATCAAAAGACAGGGTGGCTAAATTTACAAGAAAACAAGAGCCATACATATGCTGCTTCCAAGAGATCTACATCTAAAGGAAAGATATACACAGACTAAAAATAAAGAAATGGAAAAAACATTTCATGCAAATGGAAATGAAAAAAATCTGGAGTAGCTATACTTATATCTGACAAAATAAACTTTAGAACGAGGGCTACAGCAAGAGACAAATAACAACAGTACATAATGTTAAAGAAAGCAATCCAACAAGAGGATGTAACTCTTGTAAACATTTATGTACCCAACATAGGAGCACTTAAATATATAAAGCAAATCTTGATGGACATAAAAGGACAGGCTGACAGTAATACAGCCATAGTCAGGGATATTAACACTCATAGGCCTGTATGGTGTGTCTCTGTGGATTGGGTGCCAGCCTGTGCACCAGGGGGTTGCTGTTTTGATTCATGGTCAGGGCACATGCCTGGGTTGCGGGTCAGGTTCCCCACTAGGGGGTGTGTGAGAGGCAACCACACGCTGATGTTTCTCTCCCTCTCTTTCCCTTTCTCAATAAATAAATAAATCTTAAAAGAAAACAAAACAACCCCCACCTCGACCAATGGACAGATCTACCAGGCAGAAAATCAACAAGGTAATGGTGGCTTTAAATTACATACTAGATCAGACAGATTTAGTAACTTCAGAGCATTTCACCGCAAAACAGCAGAATCTAAATTCTTTTCAGGTGCACATGGAACATTTTCTAGAACAGACCACATGTTAGAACACAAAGCTAGTATCAATACATTTGAAATGACTGAAATCATATCAAGCAATTTCTGACCATAATGGTGTGAAATTAGAAATTAATCACTGAGGGGACTTCCCGCCATGACGAGGCGTAGGTAGACACACTGTGCTTCCTTGCACAACCAAAAGGACAACAACAAATTTAAAAACAAAAAACAACCAGAACTGACAGAAAATCAAAATGTATGGGAATGTGACAAACAAGGAGTAAAAGAAGCAACATTCATCCAGTCCAGCAGGGACAGCAGAGAGGGGCAGTCAGGGGAGAAGAGGACTCACAGCAAGGCAGAAGCTGGAGGACCTGGCGAGGTAGAAGATTGAGGACTAGGTGGTCCCACATTCATGTGCAGATAAACCGGGAGGAACAACTGCGGAGTGAGACAGACCGAACAACTCAGGCTTCTAGTGTGGGAAAGTAAAGCCCCAAACCTCTGATTGAAAACACCTGTTGGGGTTGAGGCAGCAGCGGGAGAAACTCCCAGCTTCACAGGAGAGTTAATTGGCGAGACTCACAGGGTCCTAGAATATACACAAGCCCACTCACCCAGGAATCAGCACCAGAAGGGCCCCACTACGTGCAGTGATCAGACATCGATTTGAAGTGGACAAGGAGAGATGCTGAACATATGGGCACTGTGTGGGAGAGCAATCAGACCAATGCTAAGGTCACTGAGCCAATCAGCGCCCAGGATACAGAACACAGTGCTGTGGTTGGCCGCCTTCCATTCCATCAGCCAATAATGTGCTGGCTGTGTGCAATCTGTCGTTGGCAAACTTGTGCATGTGGTAGTGGTGTACTGCATTTCCACTGTGTACGGTACAGTACTTGTCCGCCGATGAAACGCATACTGTATTTTATTTCAATTTAATATTCTTTTAATATGTTTGAATTGTTTTACATTTTTATATTGTTTTAATATTTTAGGCAAAAATAATTAAAATCATAAATACTATATAAATACCTACACACTGTGAAACCTTGCAAGATAGTAAAAACTCCATGATACAGAATTAGATATATATTTTTTAAAAGCTGCGATACAGTGAAGCCACCATAAGTGAACCGTGATATAGTGCGGGACGACTGTACTGTAGAAGATGAAAAGAGCTGTGAGATGGTTGGTAATGATAGGTGTAGTACATTGTAAGTGTATTTAAAAGCAGTAAAAATACACTTAAAATGGTTAAGATGAGTAATTTTCTTATGTTTATTTGATGAAAATAAAACAAAATTGAAGAAAAAAGGATATAACAAGTGTGGAAGATGTAGAGAAAAGAAATTTTTAGATATAAGACTTCTGGTCAAGATGGAGGTGTAGGTAAACATGTCTTGCCTCCACACAGAAATATAGCAAAAAATGCAGTCACACTACAAAACAAAGATCACCCAGAACTGTCAGAAAATTCAGCTGTGTGGAAGTTCGATAAGTGAAATTTAAAGAAACTACAGTCATCCAGACAGGTGGGGAAAGCACAGAGTGGCATGTGCAGAGCGTCACAGAGAGGCATGGAGAAGGGAACATCCTCGTGTGGTGGATAAAAGTCCACTTGGATAAAAGGGAGAGATACCTTGGGAACAAGGAATCCTAGGCCCAGTCCAAACTACAGAGCCCAGAGTCATAGCACAAGAAAGATAAGTCCCCATAACTTCTGGCTGTGAAAACCAGTTAAGTTTGGGGAGGCAGAAGAAACTGTGCCCTCTTAGAGGGCCTGTTAACAGACTTAGGACTCATGCAGAAACAGTCTCTCTGGGATTCAGCACCAGGGCAACAACCAGAAGGGCAACAGGGTATAAGGGGACAAAATGAAGTGTGGATGGGAGAATATCTTTGTCTGAGGCAAAAGTCCAGAGGTTAGGTAGCAGAACACCCATACAGAACAACAAGAGCTGTGACATGGGTTGCTTTGTCCTGGTGAATAAGGAAGGCTCAACTCCCAAACAACTTACAGCTGCAGTAAGACACTGAGTTAGAGCATCTCTGTATCTATATACACAAACACAGGGAGGCTGCCAAATTGAGGAGACAAAGAATTATGACCTGTGCCCCACCCCCTCAAAAGAACAGAACAAAATGTCAGAAAAAAACCCCTAAGTGGAACAGAAACAAGCAATCTATCAGATGTAGAGTTCAAAATTGGTTGTTAGGATGCTCAAGAAACCCACTGGGCACTTTAATGGCATAAACAAGACCCAGGAAAAAAAACGAAGGTTGTCTTAAGTAAAATAAAGAAAAATCTACACGGAACCAACAGTGGAGATGATGAAGCCGATAATCAAATCAACAATTTGGAACAAAGAAATATTGTTCTGGGAAGCAATCAGAACAGCAGGAAGAAAAAAGAATTCCAAAAACCAAGAACAGGCATAGGAACCTCTCAGACATCTCTAGATGTACCAACATCTGAATCATAGGGGTACCAGGAGGAGCAGAGGAAAAGCAACAAAGTGAAAATTTATTTAAAGAAATAATGAAAAAACTTTACTAATTTGGTAAAGGAAAGAGACATACAAATCAGGAAACAGAGAGTCCAAAAGAGGACCACACCAAGTCCCATCATAATCAAAATACCAAAGGTTAAAGATAAAGAGAGATTCTTAAAAGCAGCAAGAGAAAAATCAGAGTCACCTACAAATGGGTTCCTATAAGACTGTCACCTGATTTCTCATAAGTAACCTTGCAGGCAAGAAAAGAAGGGGCTGGAAAGAAATATTCGAAGACATGAAAGGCAAGGACTGACATCCCAGATAACTCCAGCAAAATTATTTAGAATGGAAGGGCAAATAAAGTGCTACTCAGATAAAGTCAAGTTAAAGGAGTTCGTAATCACCAAGCTCTTATTATATGAAATATTAATGGGACTTATCTAAGAAAAAAAAGATAATTAAAACTATGAAAAGTACAATGACAACAAAGTCACAACTACCAACAACTGTATCTAAAAAAACTAAGCAAACAACCAAAACAGGAACAGAATCATAGTTATGGAGGTCACATGGAAGGTTATCAGTTGGGAGGATGAAGGGTAAGAATGGAACAAAAGATGCAAGGGTCAACAAGCATGAATTGGTGGGTACAGAATAAATGGGGTGAGGTAGGGGGGAAATGTTCCAATATCAGCAGAGTAGGGGGCAGCTCCGTTCATTTACTGTCAGACACAGACTGGATTTGAAGTCAAAAGTTGGAGTAGAGAGGCATGCATCTGTGAATGAGGCATGGTGGAGAGGAGCATGTGGAGTACACAGGACAGGAGTACATGGGTACAGCATGCTGGTAGAGCCCCCCAGGGAGCACATGGCTGGGCTTTCCAGGCAGCCCATCACTGTTGCCCAGCTCTACAGTGCTGGTGGCACAGAGCCAGGATATCTGAAGATTGGGTTCTGACCTGTATATTGCAGGGGCAGGGAGAGAAGGCAGGGTGGTGTGGGCTCCAGAAACAGCACAGTGGGGACAGGCTGAAGGCAGAAGACCCCTGGAGGGAGCAGGGGTGCTATGCTGTCACTGCCTTGTGTTACAGTAAAGCTGAAGGGATATTCCCAGCTCTATTTGGGAAATACTGTGAAAGAAATTTTACCTAAAGTTGTTAGAGGCCCTATAAGGAGGTGGCCAGCTCTGACCATAAGAGACTGTATGATTTCTGGTGAGAGGGAGTGGGGGCAGAACAGGATGCCCAGACACCCATACTATACCCTGGGGGCCATAAAAACACTCTTTAAAAAGGGAGTTGAGAGGTACTTGAGACTTGGCAGGACGTGAGTGAACAGGCCTGTGTGTGTGTGTGCAGGATGCAGCAGGTTTGCCAATAAATGCCAATACAATGAAGAGGGGGATTTGACCCAACAACAGCTTGCAAGCAGAGGGCACAGCAGAGTGCAGAATTCGGCCCAACCTCCTGTGAGACCCAAAATGCCTGTGATTTGCTCCAACAGCCAGAGCTTTCACGCAAAACCAACCACCTCCTGCAGGATTACAAGCTTGGTAGAGCAGCAAAGTCAGGTCCAGCAATTATCTGCTGCTGTCTCTATTTCCTTGGGGTAAAGGAGAAAGCACCTTTGTCAGATATTATATGCTACCCACCTCCTCAGCCCTCGATTTACTAAACCCAGCAGAGGAGAGAAAACAGAGGCAGGTGCAAAAGGATGCACTGTTTTCTCTCCTGCAAAGCTGTTTATCATCCATTGTTTGAGCATAATATGACATGAGGTTTTATAATATACCTTATTTCAAATCCACATATTGCACTTCCCTTCTCTTACTCCATACTACCTCCTTCCTCCTTTATTTGTTTTAAATTCTATCTTTTCTCTTGCTACCACTTGTTTTCACACTACTACTATTGCTCCCCATTAGAGCCTCTTAAAACCATTTGTGATCGTCATTACGCATCTCACATTCATTTCCCGTTCTGAAAGTACTCTTATTCTCTATCCACGTTTATCAATCTTTGCTCATAGGTAGTGAATAAGGTGGTGGTTGTTACAGTTATTCAATCTCATTTCTAGACAGTGACTATTTGTACTTTAATCTCAAATTTCACTGTTCCTCTACTACTCCATTCTGCCTTCTTCCTCCTCTTGCCTTTTTTACTTTTACATGTTAATTTTTCCGTCTTAGCTGAGTTTTCATCTCACTCTTAGTATTCCTTCTCCCTCCTTCCTGTGAAAATAACTTTTCTTTACTGTAGACATTCCTTAACTTTTTCTTTCTTTCCAAAAAAAGAATGCCCTTTTATTCCCATTCCACCTGTATAAATCCTAGCTCATTAGCTAATGTCTGTGGCAGAGATTTTTCTGCAATCAGAGCCATATGATTTATGTATATAATATATAGAAAATTTAATTATTGTTACTGTTTTTGTTGTGGTCCACTACCTATTCTTATTGCCCCTTCTATCCTTGCAACATCTTTTAGATTATCATCTCGTATTCATTTTTTCTTTCCTATAATAATGTTAATCTCTTTAAATCTTTTTTTTTAAAAGATTTTATTTATTTATTTTCAGAGAGAGGAGAAGGGAGGGAGAAAGAGCAACGTATGGTTGCCTCTCACATGGCCCTGACTAGGGACCTGGCCCGCAACCCAGGCATGTGCCCCGACCAGGAATCGAACTGGGACCCTCTGGTTCCCAGCCTGCACTCAATCCACTGAGCCACACCAGCTGGGCTTAATCTCTTTAAATCTTTATTAATACTGGCATATTTGCTATTGATAGTGTAACTGTGGGTGGGGATATCTTTGCAGGTGTGGGTCTGTTTCCTGGGCTGTTTTATTTTTTGTTCTGGCAGCACCTGTACAACAGCACAGAAGACAGGGAGGGAGTAGTAACTCTGTCAGGGAGCCAGAGGGAACAATCCACCAGACAATGTCCCATCAACAACGAAAACGCAATTACCTCTATACAAAAGGCATAAAGAGCAGCACACAACAGCATTAAGCACAGGGGCTCAAGGAGACTGCACCACTAAATCTCACAGGTCTCCTACCCACAGAAGGTCACATCACGAAGACAGAGAGTCAAACCAGATAAATCTAATAAGTACAAAAACAAAGAGTCACCTAAAATAGGAAGACAAAGAAACAATGACCAATTGAAAAGAAAAGGAAGAATCTACATAAATTATGCTACACAAAAGTGACGCAAACAATCAGACATCGACTTCAAAATAATGGTTATAAGGACGCTCAAGAAGCTAAGTGAGAACTTCAAAGAATTCCAGGTAAGCTTCAAGGAACTTACTGCAAACTATGTCAGCATGAAAAAGGACACAGAAACTATCAATGTGAGACAGGATGAAATGAAAAATATAATATCTGAAATGAGCAACACAGTAGAAGGAATTAAAAGCAGTTAAAATAGAGGATCTACTCTGGAAACTGAAGGACAAGGTAGAAAAAAATATTCCCAGGTAGAACAAAAAAGTGAAAAAGACTCAAAAAGAACAAAGAAGGGGTAAGGGAGCTGCAGGACAACGTGAAACGTAGTAATAGACATGTGTACGTAATAGGGATACCCGAAGGAGAAGAAGAGGAGCAAGGTACAGAAAACCAGTGGAAAAAACTAATAGAAGAAAAACTTCCCTAATTTGATGAGAGAAAAAGTTACCCAAGTCCAGGAAGCACAGAGTGTCCTAATGAAGAAGAACCCAAAGAGACCCAAGACAAATGATAATTAAAATGGCAAAATTCAAAGACAAAGATAGAATTTTAAAGGCAGGGAGGGACAAACATACTAACATACATGGAAGCCTCGATGAGATTACCTGCTGCCTTCTTGACATAAATACTATAAGGTACAAAGGAAAGGCAAGACATATTCCAAGTAACGAAAAGCAAAGGCCTGCAACCAAGACTACTATACCCAGGAAAGATCTCATTTAAAAAGGAAGGTGAAAAAAGGAGTTTCCTAGAGAAAAGAATGCTGAAAGAATACACCTCCACCAAATCAGCACTGCAAGACATTATAAAGGCACTGCATTAAACAGATGAAGAAAAAGAATAAGAGAGAGAAGAATACAGGTATAAAGGGGAATAAAGGCAGTGAATATGTACCTCTTAATAATAACCTTAAGACTCCATCATCACCAAGTCCTTACTATATGAAATGTTAAAGACACTTACCTAAAAAAAGGAAGTTCAAAAATACGAACAGTAAAATGACAACAAACTCACAACTAACAACAACGGGACCTAAGAAAACAAAATAAAAAACAAAAACAAAAACGACCTAAGCACACAACTGGAACCGGAAAAGAATCACAGAAATAGACATCACATGGGTTATCGGCGGGAGGCGGTGCGGGACAATGGGGAAAAGGTATTAGGGAATAAAAAGTACAAGTGGTAGGTACAAAATAGACAGGAAGGGTACGGGAAATGTAGAAGCCAAAGAACATATATGTATGACCCATGGACACAAAATAAGGTGGGGGAATGATGGTGGGAAAGGGGTATGGGGTAGAGGGTAATAAAGGGTAAAAATAATGGGACAACTGTAATAGCATAATCAATAAAATATTTTCGGGAAAAAACCCCCCTTACATGTAAATGGATTAAAGTCTCCAATCAAAGCCACAGGGGAGTTGAATGGATAAGAAAACCTACTTATGTGCTTCCAAAGGAGACCCACCTCAGAACGAAGAACCTACACAGACTGAAAGTGAAGGGTTGGAAAAAAAAATATACCAAGCAAACGAACAGCAAAAAATAAGCTGGAGTAGCAATACTTACATCAGACAAAACAGACTTCAAAACAAAGGGCATGAAAAGGACAGACTTCATAATTTGAAGGGAAGAATCCATCAAGAAGACATAAATATTATAAGCATATATGCATCCATTATAGAGCACCCAAGAAAGATAAAGACCCTATTTCAAGAAAGAAATAGATAGCAGGAGGACTTCAAGAAAGAGACAGATAGCAACACATTTATACTAGGGAATTTTAATAACCCACTGTCAACAAAATGATACTGTTGCACTGAACGACATTCTAGAACAAATGTACTTAACTGATACATACAAAAACTTTCCCACCAAAGAAGCAAAACACACATTCTTTTCAAGTGCATATGGAACATTTTCAAAGACAGACCACATGATCAGACACAAAACCAGCATCAACAAATTCAAGAAATTTGAAATTATATCAAGGATTTTCTTGGACCACAATGGCTTCAAACTAGAAACCAACCTTAAGGAAAAAACTCAGAAACACTCAAATTCATGGAGAGTGAATAGCGTGCTACTAAACAATCAATGGGTTAACAATGAGAACAAGGAAGAAATTGAAACGTTTCTGGAAACAAATAAAATGAACACACAACAGCTCAAAACCTATGGGACACAGCAAAGGCAGTACTGAGAGGGAAGTTCATAGAGATACAGGCCTACCTAAAAAAGATAGAAAAACTTCAAATAAACAACCTAACCCTACAACTATAAGAATTAGAGGAACAACAACAAACGAAGCCCAGAGTGACTAAAAGGAAGGAAATAATCAAGACCAGTGCAGAATGAAATTACACAGATACTAAAAGAACAATTCAAATAATCAATAAATCCAGGAACTGGTTCTTTGGAAGGCAGCTATGCTTACTGCTGTATCACCAATGCCAACTGGTTTTTTGAAAAGATAAACCATATGACAAGACTCACAAAGCAAAAACTAGAGAGGGCCAAAATAAATAAAATCAGAAATGAAAGAGGAACAATTATATCTGATATGACAGAAATACAAAGGATTTTAAAAAATTACTCTGAACAATTATGTAACAAGAAATTAGAAAATATGGGTGAAGTGAAAAAATTTCTAAAAAAATGTAATCTTCCAAAACCAAATCAGGGAAAACAAAAAAGCAGGAATTAACCAGTACTAGCCAGTGAAATTGAAGGAGTAAATAAAAAAACTCCTGGCACACAAAAGACCTCAACTGGGTAGGTTCACAGGAGAATTTTATAAAACATCTAGTAAAGAGGGAATCCTTATAATGCTGAAACAATTTAAAAAATCCAAGGAGAGGGAGATTCCCCCCTACAATTTTTATAAGGCCAGCAACATCCTAATCTCAAAACCAGACAGAGACACAAGGAAAAAAAAACTACAGGTTAATATCGCTGATGAACATAAATGCTAAAATCCTCAACAAAATACTGGCAAATCACATCCAGCAAGACATTAAAAAGATCATACACCATGACCAAGTGGGATTCATCCCAGTGATTCAAGGATGGTAAAATATTCGCTAATCAATAAATGTAACATATTGCACAAACCAAGTAAAAATATAAATCATATGTTCATATCAATAGATGAAGAAAAAGCATTTAATAAAATACAGCACCCATTTATGATAAAAACACTCAGCAAAGTGTGAGTAGTGGGAATACGATAAAGGCTACAGAAGAGAAACCTACAGCCAACATCATATTCAACAGGCAAATATAAACAGCTTTCTCCCTAATATCAGTTATAAGAAAAGGGCATTCACTTTCACCATTTCTAGTCAACATAGTACTGGAAGTCCTAGCCACAGTGGTCTGACGAGAAAAAAAAAAAAGGCATCCAAATGGGAAAGGAGGAGGTAAAACTGTCATGTCTGCAGATGACATGATAGTGTACATAGAAAACCCCACAGACTCCACAAACAAACTACATCACTGAATATGTGAATTTGGAAAAACAGCAGGATACAAAATCAATATTCAAAGACCAATGGCATTTTTGTACACCAACAATGAAATATTAGAAACAGAAACTAGGAAAAAACTTCCACTTACAATAGCAACAGAAAAAATCAAATACCTAAGAATAAATCTAACCAAGGAGATAAAAGACCTGTACTTGGAAAACTATAGTATATTCAAGAAAGAATTTAAGGAAGACAACAAATAAATGGAAGCATATACCATGTTCATGGATTGGAAGAATCGACATTATCAAAATGTTCATATTACCCAAAGCAATTTATAGATTCAACACAATTCCTATGAAAATACCAAAGGCATATGTAATGGACATAGGACAAATATTAAAAAATTTTGTATGGAACCCAGAAAGACCCTGAATAGACTCTGCGATCTTAAGAAACAACAACAAAGTAGGAGGGATCACAATACCTGATATCAAACTGTATTACAAGGCCACTGTAATCAAAACAGCCTTGTACTGGCATAAGAACAGATACATAGACCAGTGGAACAGAATAGGGAGCCCAGAAAGAAACCTAAGTCTCTATGGTCAATTAATATTCATCAAGAAGGCAGAAGCACAAAATGGAGTAAAAATAGCCTCTTCAATAAATGGAGTGGGAAGATGTGGACAAGTACATGCAAATAAAATGAAACTAGGCAACCAACTTATACCATACACAAAAGTAAGCTCAAGGTTGTTAGAAAACTTAAGTTGTGACACGATATAAACCCTACAAGAGAACAAAAGAAAATCTCAGATACTCCACACAGCAATATTTTCACTGATACGTCCACTAGAGGAAGGGACATAAAGGGAAGAATAAACAAATGGGACTACATGAAATTAAAAACCTTAAAGAAAACATTAGCAAAAATCAAAAGGGACTGTACTGTATGGGAAAACATACTTGCTGATGACATCTTGGACAAAGGTTTAATTTCCAAAATATATGAAGAACTCACATGACTCCACACCAGCAAGACAATCCAATTAAAAAATGGGCAAAAGACTTGAACAGATACTTCTCCAAGGAGGACATACAGAGGGCCCAGAGACATATGAAAAGATGCTCAATATCATTAGCCAACAGAGAGATGCAAATTAAAACCACAATGAGATACCACCTCACATCAGTCAGAATGACCATCATAAACAAATCAACAAACAAAATGTGCAGGCGAGGGTGTGGAGAGAAGGGAACCCTAGTGCATGTTGGTGGCAATTCAGACTGGTGCAGCCATTGTGGAAAACAGTATGGAATTTTCTCAAAAAGCTAAAAATGGAACTGTTTTTTGACCCACAATTCCACTGCTGAGATTTAACACTAAGAATTTTGAATCACCAATTCCAAAGAACCTATGACCCCAATGTTCATAGCAGTGTTATTTACAATAGCCAAATGCTGGAAACTCCGTAAGTGCCCACCAGTAAATGAGTGGATCAACACCCTGTGACACATTTACATGATGGAAAACTATGCAGCAGAAAGAAAGAAGGAGCTCCTACCCTTCTGACAGCATATATGGAACTGGTCAGCATTAAGCTAAGTGAAACAAGGCAGGCAATGAAAGACAAATACCAGATGATCTCACCCATAACTGGGACCTAATCAACAAAACAAACAATCAAGCAAAAAAGAACCAGAGAAATGGAAGGAAAAACAAATGGACATGACCAGATGGGTCGGACTGGGTGATAAGGGGTAAAAAAAGGTGAACATGTACAAAGGACGCACGAACAAGGACAATGGGGAAGGGATTGTCTTTGGGAGCAGGGATTGACAGGAAGGGGAGACCCAACAGGGGACAAACTGGGACAACTGTAACTGAACAACAATAAAAAAATAAATTAAAAACAAATAGACAGGGGATGTTAAGAATAGTATAGGTAATGGAGTTGCCAAGGAACTTCTATGCATGATCCATGGACATAAACTCAGAGGGAGAGCTGTTGAAGGGAATAGGGGTAACTGGTGGAGGGGAGGAAAGGGGAAAATTAGGACAAGTGTAATAACATAATCAATAAAATATATTTAAAAAAGCAATTCTTTGATATTAATGGTGGGAATATATTAATATGGTGCTTCCATTTTGTAAAACAATTTGACAAGTTATTTTAAAGAATAAATATTGAGTTACCATAAAACCTAGCAATTCTGTCAGGTATCTACCCAAGAAAAATGAAAATATGTCTCCAGAAATTCTTCTTTATGCAGATTCAGAGCAGCTTTACTGCAAATAGCTACAAAGTACCAAGACTTAAATGTCTATAAGCCAATGATAAACCAGAAAATGTTTAAAATGATATTTATTTACTATTTTGGGCAATAAAGCAGAAATAATATTCTAACAGTTGCTACATTGTGAATATACTTTAAAAATTTTATGATAAAACTGAAGGCCAGCCCTGGTTGGTGTGGCTCAGTTGGTTTCCATCGTGTCCCATACACCACAATTATGTAGGTTTGATTCCTGGTTAGGGCACATATGGGAGGCAACCAATCACTATTTCTCTGTCACATTGATGTTCCTCTCTTGACTCCTCTTTTTGTCTCTGTCTCTGTGTGTGTGTGTGTCTCTCTCAAAAGCAATGAAAAAATACCCTCAGCTGAGAATTAAATAAAGGGGTGCCCAGTCATTAAAGACCACATATTATATAATTTGATATACATTAAAGCATAACAAGGCAAATGTATAGAAACGTGATTATACTGATGACTGCACAACTACACTTACACTAAAAGGCATTCAACTGTTCACGTGAAATGGGTGAATTATACGTTATGTTTATTACATACCAAAAAAGCTGTATGAAAGGAAATGGTGAATAGGGACATCAGCCACAATTGTGGGCAAAGAAACCCCAAAACAAAACAATTTTCCTCCTTGAAAAACTAAAACCTGAGAATAAAAACACTTGTAGAAGTTATGAAAAAGAATCACAGATATACGGCATCATAGCAAGAAAAAACATCAAGAAATATTCAGACAACTTTAAAACATGAGGAACTCTACTATTTTTTTACTTGCCCTTCACTATTCCTTTCCATGTATGCTGTAGTCTTCATCTGAATGATGGAGAAAATGAATTCCAAATTCGTTACTTCAACACGGGGACACCCAAGCACACCTTCTTTACAACAATCTAAACTATTTAGGGTCTGACTAAAAGACTGATATCCATTTTAACTAATATTGATACTTTTCAAAAATTTCTAAAGGAAAAACTTTCATTTTAAAAGTATAGCATTATCCTGTCACAGTACCTGAAACAAAGCTACTTCAAAAAATTATAAACCATTATCTCTTATAAATACTAACACAAAGATTCTAAAAGAATTAATGAACAGAATTCAGCAACATATTAAAAGGATTATATTCAAGGAGTGATTAATTCCTCACAATTAAACGAAAAAAAAAATTGATGAACTTAAAACATCACATGAACAGAAAAAAAAAAAACTACAAATGGAAGTTGATAAATTTTTCAACTTCACAATATCCACATATGAAAAACATACAGATACCATCACACCAAATGGTCAAAGACTAAATACTTATACTTTAAGATTATAAAAAAGACAAGAATTCATTGTTTGGAAAAATAAATACTGTTAAGATGTCAATACAACTGAAAGTTATCTACAGGTTAAATATAACCCACATTAAAATGACACTGTTTTTTTCTCCTAGAAATAACAAAACCCATTTTAAAATGCATATAAAGACTTAAGGAACTTAAGTGGTAAAAACAATTTGGTATAGCAGAATAAAGCTGGGGCTCAAACATTTTCTGATGTCAAACATTTTAACAATGAATAAGTAAAAGAATGCAGTATCAGCACAAAGGCAATTATAATGCTGGACTAAGAACCTGGAAATAAAACCTACCATTTGTGACAACTGAGTTTTCATGAGAATGACAAAACTAATCAGGGGCATACATGATTTTGAAAAAATAGTACAGGAAAAGTAGGTATCTACATACGAAACAATGAAGCTGGACTATTTTACCATATAAAACAATGAACTAAAAAATGGATCAAAGACCCTACCATAGGTGTGAAAACTGTAATATTCTTTTAAAAATTAAGGCAAGATATTTTGATATTAGATTTGGTAATGAATTGTTGAAAATGACACCAAAATCACAGCCAACAAGAGAAAAATAAATTACACTTTATTAGAATTTAAAAAATGTGTGCATCAAAGAATATTACCAATAAGGCCAATTACCACAAAATGATGGAATCTGTACATCATGTAACTGATATGGGATCAATACTCAGGATATAGAGAGAATTCCTACTACTCAACAGCCAAGTAACAAATAATCCAATTAAAAAACAGGCAGTGAGCCCTGGCTGGTGTGCTCAGTACACTGAATGCCAGTCTGTGAACTGAAAGGTTGCCTGTTTGATTCCCAGTTAGGACACATACCTGGTTTTTGGGCCAGGTCCCCTGTGGGGGACATATAGGAGGCAACTGATTCATGTTTCATGTTTCTCTCCTTGTGTTTCTCCCTCCCCTCCCCTCTCCCTAAAACCGTAAATCAATAAAATCTTAAAAAGTAAAATAAAATTAATGAAAAACAAACAGGCAATGAACTTGAATAAACATTTCTCCAAAGACATACAAATGCACAGTAAGCAAAAGAAGATTCTGATCATCACTGATCATTAGGGAAATGCAAATCAAAACCATGAGATACCACTCCCTACTTCCTAAAATAGCTATTATTAAAAAAAAAAGTGGTAAGTATTGGTGAGATTGTGGAAAAACCGGAACTGTTGTGCTATACTGGTAAAAACATGAAATGACACAATGATTATAAAAACAGACTGTTGTAAGTTAAGCATCAATCATGGTACACTGTGGTTATTCACTCAATTGAAAGCCCCTGAAACTAAAAGCAGGTATTAAAACATTTTTGTACACCAATTTTCATAGCTGTATTATTCACAAAAGCCAAAAGGCAGAAGTAATATAAATGCTTACCAATAGATGAAGGTAACAAAACGTGTTATATACTCAACAATGGAATACTTTTTAGCTTTAAAAATAAATTGCAAAACATGCCACAAAAATGCATAAAGTGGGAAGATACCACCTTAAGTAACCCAGACACACACACACACGCAAATATCATTTGATCTCATATCTTTTTAAAGATATTTTTTTAAATTCTCAGGGAGAGAGGAAGGGAGGAAGAAAGAGAGGGAGAAAAACCTCAATGTGTGGTTTCCTCTCTTGTGGCCCCCACTGGGGACCTGGCTCACAACCCAGACAGGTGCCCTGACTGGGAATAGAACCAGCAACCCTTTGGTTCACAGGCTGGCACTCAATCCAGCCAGCGTACAGTTTTCTTTAGAAACTAAGAGTGATGGAGAATGGTAATGTTTTCTATAGAAGTTTCTTTCAGATAAAACAAAACAAAAACATTTTTTCATTCACCAAAAGAAAATGAGAGCTACTTACATAATTTTCTTCATATTAAAATCATTCTTCAACTTTCAGTAAACTATTTATAATTTTAAATAAAAACATTTCAAAAATAGAGGGTTGTCTTATAAGATAGTAAATTTCTCTACTCACAATATTATATGAACTGTTTAAATTTTTAAAAACTTTAATAATTTGTATGTTACAGCATTTATAAAACCTAATTACATAAACTAAACAGACTATTAAAAAAGTAATATGCCCTTAGGAAAATAATATCCAGGAAATAAACACTTACTCTCAGTGATTCCTGGAAGGAGGAAGCCTGGTACTGTGCATATTTAGCAATTGTAGTATGAGATCTATTACTTTCACAACGCCAGATTTTCTTTGTTCCAGTGGGATCCCAGTTTTCATCAGCTGGTTGCAACAATTGCGTCCTTACCTCTACTACATGTTCATTGTTAGCTTCTACCAAAGTTTTGGTAGAGAAAAGTCCAAGGTCTTCATAAATAAATAAATAGCATTAATTAATAAAACTGAATTTTATACAATGAACACTTCAAAAACACTTTTAAAAGAAAATAGATTTGGTTCCACATTTTCACAGCAGTCCCTTGGAGCACCAGATCTAACCATCATGACGTGTAATAAGGGGTGAGAGAATTTATAACATGGATCTAATTTTACATGTGTTTTATGCACTAAAGGATCTTGGTTATCTTATCTAACCCACTCATGCTACATAATGATACTAAATTAAAAACTAAAAATTTAACTATAAATTTGCCAATAATCAATATTGACAGCATGTATTAACACTGTGAAAGAGAACATTAAAAACTCAAAAACTTAAAAAACATTAATAGCTTTCTGCCGGTGTTTTTAAAAATTAACAACTGCAAAAGAAATGTCTACTTTAAACTTTTTTAAAGAAAATATTTAAGACACCCTTACCTAATTTAAGAGCTCCCGCAAGGCCGCGTATAACTGTGACAGGGTTTTTGGGATTTGTACAAAATTGATGTAACGGAGGAAAGAAAGCATCACGCTTATTTTCCAACTGTAAAATTAAAATGTTTTGTTAGATGTCAAAAAAGATTAACTATTACACTACAAATTTATATCACTTTTCATTAACCAAACATTTTAACATTTGCAAATATATCTTAACCATTAACACTGTATCACTACATATTATAGTCTTTATCATTAGTCTTTCCAGGAAGTTAAGACATAGCTACTATATAAATTTCTCCATTAGACAAATATATTTGAAATTTCATAATTTTTGATATGATGTTGCTAACAACTTAGAGCACGACATTTACAAATATATTTAAAATATTTTTAGCATTCACAAATATTTCCTGAGCTTATTTTTCAAGTATAATTCCACAATTCTTATATAAAAAAGTGGGAAAAGTGAAATTTTAAGTTCAGAGGTTTTAAGAGTATTATCAAAATACAAAATGAGTCATTATGACCCACAAAAGACAAGTCTGCATTTTGCATTTATTGTTCCAAAGTTTAGTTTGAAAGGTTTATTTTCATCTTACTGTCAGAATCTTCCTATCCTGTAAAGTATCAACAAATTTTAGTTTATTAAAATATTTAAAATCACAACTGAAAAAGAAAAAAGCAAGTCTCTAAAATTCTCTCATCTGTAAAATCATTCCAAACACTTAATCTTTAATTTTTAACTAAGATGTTTTTCCTAATTTGTGAGTTAAAGGCAATCCTAAGGATAGATTAACAGAAACTCTGGGAAAAAAAACTGTAAGAAATTATTTTAATTTAACTCTATCAACTTTTTGTATCAAATGCTTCAATTTCTGAAAATTAAAAATAGCACTCAACTTCAAATTTAAAATTAAACACACTTACTTATATTTTAAAGTGTCTCAACACCAGTAACCACCGTTTTTATATTCTCTACCACTCTTCTGAAGATACAAATTTTTTAAAAAATTTACTGATTTTTAGATGGAGGGAGAAGAGAGATATTTTTCCACTTACTTATATGTATTCAACAATTGTTTCATGTACACGCCCTAAGCAGGGGTTGAACCTACAACCTTGGTGTAATGAGATAATGGTCTAATGGGATGACGGTCTAACCAACTAGGCTTACTGGACAAGATCAAAACATTCTTTTTTTAATCAAATAAAATCAAATGAATTTGAAGGTCCATACAACTAGCAGCTGGCAGAATGTAGGCTTAGAAACATGTTAACAAAAACTGACACAAAAAGAAATTATCTTTTGCTATTCTTATATAATCCCAATCTATAAATGAGAAAACACTTAAATTGAACAAATTTTCAAAAACTGTTTTGAATATACAAGTGGCCAACAACATTTTCTGTAAAAGCAGAATAAATACTTTTGGTTTTACCAACTACAAATTGTTTTGAAAATACTAAACTAGTGCAAAACGATCAGAAGTAACATATATACATCACCTTGTCTGTTTAACAGTAAAATTTTTATTTACAAAAATAGGTACTGGTCATATTTAGACTTAGAGATAACAGCTGTCATCCAACCTCTAGCATACAAATACGTTTTAGCAAAATATTCATCTACTAAGAAAACAAGTATTACCTAACCTTCTAAAATCCATGGAATTTACACTGGTTTAAAATTATCTTTAAAACACAAATTCCGACATTTGATGTCCGTCTAATTAGTTAATGAAACTCACATAAATACTAGGTGTAGGTGGATTCAATTTGTTCTTTGGCAATGGAGGGTATGGTGAACTTGGTGGTCTTGGAGGCGGACATTTCTCCAAAAAAAAGTGACTATTAGACAAGCCATTTTTACCTAAATTCCTGAAAAATAATAAGTAGAGGAACTGTATCAGATATTAATTTTGAAAATTCTATTTTAAATATAAGCACTTATAAAAATACAATCACTTGGGATATGTGTATTCCATTCTTTAATAAAACTAGAATAACTTATTTTTACATGTTCAATTTGACTTCTTATACCTCTTAAAACTAACAAGATACAATATAAATTATGAAGCAATTTTTCTCCTCATAATTTCCTAATATATTTTCTCATTTAAAAGTAATGAAATTAAAAAAACTACGAAACCCAGCTTATCAGCATGTTTCATCCTTAGATTTTCATTTAAACTTAACAGTAACCTGTGCAAAAAACCAGGTTTAGATACCAATATTTTCATAGCAAGATTTGCCGTTTATGACATCATAATTATTTCCAGAATACCTTTATGACCAATTCAAATTTTAGAAATACCATTTGTTCTCTATGATAAAAAATGATTCTCTTGTTCAATTTCCTAACATTTAGCAAGACTCCACTTTAGTAAATTGATAAATTATAGTAATTTAAAATGAATTGTAGCTGCCAGGAATGCTAATGTTGCATACAATTATTACTTAATAGTATTTGATTAACTTTTCCTCCCTTTAACCAAAGCATATTTCTAACTTACAAATTCTAAACATGTGAAAATATTACACCCACAAGCAAATTTTTCATTTTTAACTATATTTTATTGATTATGCTGTTACAGTTGTCCCACTTTCCCCCTATTCTTGTCCCCTTACCCCTTACCCCCCCTTTCCCCACCCTTTAGTTTTGTCCATAGGTCATACACATAAGTCCTTCTGCTCCTGTACTTCCTATACTATTCTAACCTCCCCCTGTCTGTTGTCTGCCTCCCATTTATGCTACTTGTTCTGTGCCATATTCCCACCCTCTCCCCCTACCACTCCCCTGTTGATATTCCTCCATACCTCATATAACTCCCTTCAACATTTCATACAATAAAGGCTGGGTGGTGATGAACTTCTTGAACTTGACCTTATCTGGGAAGCACTTTATCTGCCCTTTCATTCTAAATGAAATCTTTGCTGGATAGAGTATTCTTGGATGTAGGTCCTTGCCTTTCATGACTTGGAATACTTCTCTCCAGCCCCTTCTTGCCTGTCAGGTCTCTTTTGAGAAATCAACTGACAGTCTTACGGGCATTCCTTTGTAGGTAACTGTCTCCTTTCCTCTTGCTGCTCCCAGGATCCTTTCCTTATTTTTGATCTTGGGATTATGATGCATCTTGGTGTGTTCCTTTTTGGGTCCTATTTCTTTGGGACTCTCTGAGCATCCTGGACTTCCTGAAACTCTATTTCCTTCACCAGCTTCGGGAAATTCTCCATCATCATGTGTTCAAATAAGTTTTCAATTCCTTGGATTTCTTCCTCTCCTTCTGGCAGCCCTACGATCCGTATGTTGGGACGTTTACAGATGTCCTGGAGGTTTCTGAGCCCCTCCTCCATTTTTTGAATTCTTGTTTCTTCATTCTTTTCTGGTTGGATTTTTTTTTTCTTTCTGCTGGTCCACTCTGTTGATTTGAGTCCCAGTTTCCTTCTTACCCCTATTGGTTCCCTGCAGATCTCTCATTTGTTCAAGCAATCTCGATAATTTTTCGTCGAATTTTGTAAGCATCCTCATTACTAGGGTTTTAAACTGTGCATCTGATAGGTTGGCTATCTCTTGGTCGGTTAGCTCTGAAGCTCTGATCTGTTCCTTTCTTTGGGCCATTTTTTTTTCCACCTCGGTGTAACTGTTACTGTAAGTGGGGACGGGACCTGAGAGCACAATGGCTACTGCTCTGGTCTCTGCACCCACACCGCCTCCTGCAAGCAATTCAAGCCCTTTTGCGCTGGCTTCAGGGGTCACTCCTGGGTTGGTGGATGGGCTGCACAGCTCCAATCCCCTGTGGGTCTCCCCAGTGAACTCTCCTATGAGGTCGAGTTCCTCCCGCCACTGACACCACCCCCACAGGTGCTCTCAATCTGCACTGATGGGTTGCGCACTGCTTTCTCTCCTGGTCTGTCTGCCCGCGAATGTGGACCTCCCTGGTCCACCAGACTCAGCCCCGCTGGGTCCGGATGAGCCAGGTGCTGGCTGCGCTTCAGTCAGGCACTCCCGTCTCTCAGTGTGCTGCAGCCGCACAGGAACCGCCCCTCCAACCGTGGTCCTGCCATCTGCTCACCAGCTCGCTGCGGAGTCACCAATTGCTCTCCCTCCACCCTGCTCCTCCCGGCTCACCAGATGGATAAATGTATCTTCTTTAATTCCTCGGTTGTCGGACTTCCTCTCAATTCGATTTTCTGTCAGATCTGGCTGTTTTTGGTTGTGTAAATTTCTGATTTTTTCCTTGTTTGGTTGTGCGAGGTGGCATGGCGCATTCACCTATGCTGCCATTTTAGGAAGTCCGCAAGACATTATCACCATTTTTCATTTTTAAACATTAGATACTTTTAAGTCCTTTAAATTTTAACTTAGAGATACAAAAAACTGATAAACCTTTAAATAGTTCATCTTATTATTCAAATTCAAAAATAATTTATTAAATATATGAAACAGCTGTTAAAATTACAATTTCAGAGAATATGAAAATGCTGTTTTGGAGATTTAAATATACAGGGTGGGACAAAAGAAGATTTATAGTTATGAGTCTGTGAAAGTTTATTCTTGCACTATTTATTAACTACTGTATTATTTTCCATACAAACAACTATAAACCTACTTTTGCCCAAACCACCACATCAATAACTGCATATGCTTGAGAACAAATAATGTTTTTTTCGTTGAATTTCATATTATATGACACAAATGAAGTGCACTGCCATTTCATGCTTAGATTTATATTTGCTAGAGAAGAAAAACTTGTAAGTTAGGCCTTTTGGTGGGACTAAAACTAAGGTTTTTTGTAAGATTTTATTTATTCATTTTAGGCAGAGCAGAAGGGAGGGAGAAAGAGAGGGACATCAACGTGTGATGGCCTCTTGTGAACTCCCTACTGGGGACCCGACCTGGTCCACAACCCAGGCATGTGCCCTGACTGGGAATCAAACCAGTGACCCTTTGGTTCACAGGCTGGTGCTCAATCCAATAAGCCACACCAGCCAGGGCAAACTAAGGTTTGAAATGAATTCTTTATCAGCTTTTGCAACACCATATTAATAGTCACTAGTATGTACAACCTCCATTTAAATTACAACAAAGAAGGAATTACGGTGGAGTTTATGGTTATTAACTACATGTTTAAAATTACTGAGTTTTCCTGAATAAAATATATAAATACCTATCCCACAAAATATTACATTTTAGTAATTAGGCTTAAATACCTAAACCAATATGTGGTTTCAGTATCTGTCCACAAAGTCTGATGAACTATATGTTTACACTTAGAAATAATACACTTCAAACTTTGAAATCAAAATATAATATTGATCCTAATTTAGAAATTCAACAGACTTTTATATTTAACAAATAAATCCTGTTTATGGCTGACAGAGGGACAATTCAAATTCTGCATTACACGAATGCAATTATAGTTAGTCATAATGTCCACATAATAAAAAGTTGGTTCATGGTAAATTACGTTATCAGTCATTGTTTCTATTTTACACAAAATGATTTAGTTTATACAGGTGTTGTTTCCAAGACAGATGACATATAAGTAATATTTTCTTTTTAAAAAGCTTTTATTTACTTTTAGAAAGGGGAAGGGAGGGAGAAAGAGAGGGAGAGAATCATCAAGGTGTGGCTGCCTCTTGTGTGCCCCCTAATTGGGAACCTGGCACACAACTCAGGTATGTGCCCAAAGTAAGAATTGAACTGGTTACCCTTTGGTTTGCAGGCCAGCACTCAATCCATAGACCTACACTAGACAGGGCAACATTTTCAAACACTATAAAATATGGTTCAAGTGTTTAATTCTTCTTGAAAAAAATTTTTTATGTCAATTAGTGGCATCAAAGCTCAAGCTATGCCTGGCTGGTGTGGGTCAGTGGATTGAGCGTGGGCTGCGAACCAAGGGGTCCTGGTTCAGTTCCTGGTCGGGGCGTGTGCCTGGGTTGCAGGCTGGGGCCCCGGTGGGGTCCGTGTAAGAGGCAACCATACATTGCTCTTTCTCCCTCTCTTCTCCTCTCTCTAAGAATAAATAAATAAAGTCTTAAAAAAAAAAAAAGCTCAAGCTTATTTAATATCCACAATATGAAAAATGAGTAGGTAACAGAAAGTGAAAGCTACTAAAATTCTGCCTCTATATATAGTTCTGTAATTAAAAAAAATAGGAATATGAAGAAAAGTCAAGCAATGGAAAGTATAAATGTCTACACTGAATGATACATTAGCAAGGGAACTAATACTAATTCAATCTAATTAAACTTTTAAGATCTTAAAGAAAGCAAAGATGCTGTAACTACAACCAAAATAAAACAAACAGCACAAATAACCATTGGAATATTGGGAGGAATACAGATGTAAAACCCAGAACAAATAATACAATATAATCACATCTGCAGTCCTTTAGTATAGATTTACTTAACAGGGTAAAATCAGAAGCTATAAATTTTCCTAAAAATAATGAATGTACTGCATATAGCTTTATTGAGCTCTTCAGATTTCTTAATTGAACATCTGTAGCAACTCTGCATCAAATTAAGTCCACTGACAGCATTTTTACAACAGCACTTGGTACTTTAGGTCTTTGTGTCACATTTTGGTGATTTTCACAATATTTCAAGCTTTTTGATTACTATTATATTTGTAATGTTAATGAATGATCTTTGTGACTCCTATTTCTGGAGACAACACAATTTTAAAATTGGGCAACAATGGTACAATAAAAAGGTTCAGGAAGAAGGAAGAGTATCCCACTTTAAAATAAAACCTAGGTAAGATTAAACTTAGTGAGCAAGGCATACCAAAAGCCAAGACAGGTCAAAAGATAGTCAGCCCTCCTACAACAAATACTCAAGCAACGGATGTAAAGAAAAAGGTTTTGAAAGAAATCAATTAGTTCTACTCCAGTGACGACTGGAATGATACGAAAGTGAAAGACTTATTGCTGCACAGGAGACTTCAGTGGTCTGCAGAGAAGATCCAAGAGCCTCAACATTGCTTGAAGCCAAAGCCTGCTCCAACTCAAAGTCCCGTCGTCTCTCTTCAGTTCTGTGAAGGCTGACAGCAGTGAGCAAGGTGCAGGAGAAAAGCTTGAAGCTAGCAGAGGTTGGCTCAACAGGCTTAAGAGGCCATCTCCATTACACCCGACTGTAAGTAACTGCTGATGTAGAAGCTGCCACAGGTTAACCACAAGAGCTAGCTAGGAAAATCAATGAAAGGGGTACACTCAACAACAGATGTTTCAGTGTAGACGGAATAGCCTTATATTGGAGGAAGATGCCACATATCACCTCACACCTGTCAGATGGCCATGGTCAATAAATCAACAAACAAGTGCTGTCGAGGGTGTGGAGAAAAGGGAACCCTTGTGCACTGTTGGTGGGAATGCAGACTGGTGGAAAATAGTATTGCAGATCTTCAAAAAAATTAAAAATGGAACTGCCTATGACCCAGTGATTGCATTTCTTGGAACTTACCCAAAGAAACCTGAAACACTCATTTTAAATACTAAATGTAACCCTATGTTCATATCTGCAGTGTTACTTACAATTGCCAAGATTTGGAAACAGCTCTACTGCCCATCATTAGGTGAGTGGTTAAAAAACCCATGGTACATTTACACAATGGAACATTACTTGGCCTTATAAAAAGAATAAAAACTTACAATCTGCTCTAGTACTGATGGACTAAGTGGTATTATGAGAACTAAAATAAGTCACTAAGACAAAAACAAATACCATGTCACTCCATTTACATGTGGATTCAAAATGAACAAAAAAAAAAGAGAAAAATACTGAGATACAGATAAAATATTAATGACTGCTAAATGGGAGGGGGGTTGAGGGACAAAGTGAAAAACACGTGCCAGGTTGTTGCTGGGTGAGAAGAAAATTGGCTTGCTTTCTGTTATGGTCTGCAAGCTTTGATTGGCAACTTTTTTCTGTGGTTGGCAACTTTAATAAGCAGAGGGGTAACTGTTGCAGTCCCCCTAGCCCCACAGACCACAAATCCAATGACAGTAGCGTCTGGCTGCAGAGACAGCACTGGGATTTCAAAGATTTGGAGCTCTACTGCATAACACTGTTCCTTGCAGGATGGGTTCCCTGGGACTGTAGCAATAAGATCTCAGGGGAGGCACCTGTCTGCCCATTTTCCACTGCCCTGGGAATATCTCAAAAGCAACAGAAGTGCAAGGATTTATAAAAGTGATTCAGCGCCAACTACTGGAAAATAATAAAAAGATATCTTCAAATTAATTTACTATAGAAGTGATGCTCACAGATACCAAGACAGACAAAATTCAACCAAGTATCATGAATAACCAAGTTAGTGAAGCACCTCAGACAGAAAATAAAAACCCCAAGAAACAAAACTTAAAGACACTGAAATACGTGATACAGTAACAGACAACTCAAGATTACAGTTATAAAAAACTCAACAATATGCAAGAAAACAGAGGCAGTTTAATGAACCCAGAAATACAATCAATACACAAAATGAATACTTTACCAAAGAGAATGAAACATTAAAAAAAAAAAAAAAAAGTAACCAAATGGAAATTTTAGAGAACAACTCAATAAAGAAATCACAGGAATAAACTAGCAAGCCCTAGCCAGTGTGTCTCACTTGGTAAGTATCGCCTGTTAGAAATGTTGCAGGTTTGATTCCAGGTCAGGATATATACCCAAGATGTTGGTTTGATCCCGAGCTGGTAAAAACAGAAGACAGCAAATGAATGATGTTTCTCTCACATTGATGTTTCACTCTCTCACTCCCTACCATCTCTCTAAAAGCCATGAAAAAATTAAAACAGACAATGAACTAGCAAGCATAGGAAACATAGTGGAGCAGATGGATGAAACAATACCTAATACTCAAAGACAGAAATCTAGAAATGAAATAAATAATATAATGAAACTTGAACATAAAACATATTAAAGAATTCTATAAGAACTATCTGATTCATGAGAAAGCTATATAAGAATAACAACCATATGAGAATAGAGAAAAATAGGAATGGCGAATCTATTCATACAAAGAATGGATGTGAACTTTCAAAACCTGTGGAGAGAGCTAGATCCTCAAATTCAAGAAGCAGAGAGAATATCTAATTACCACAGTCCAAACAAACAAAAAACCCACCCCCCCAAAACCTCCAAAACCAAAAAACAATCTTTCCTGCCCTAGCCAGGTAGCTCAGCAGTTTAGATCATCATTTCAAACACCAAGGTGACAGGTTTGAATCCTAGTTAGGACACAAAAATATACCAATAAATGCATCAATTAGTGGAACGACAAATCAGTGTTCTCTCTCAAATCAATCAAAAAGAATTTAAATTTATAAAAGATCTTTTGCAAGACATATTGTATTAAAATTGCTCAAGAAATAATGACAGAAAACAAATTGTCAAGACAGGTAAAAGAAAAAACTACAAAGGAAACCCTACTACATTATCATCAGACTTATCAACAGTATCTCTTCATGCTAGAAGACAGAACCAAATATTCAAACTACTGAAAGAGAAATAACCAGTGAAGAATAATATATGCAGATCAGTTATCCTGTAACTATGAAGGAGAAATAATGATTTCTCTAGCCATACATAAGCTGAGAGACTATCACCAGAAAACCTCCACTGCAGGAAATACTCAAGGAGGATATTACACCTGAAATAAACAAAAACAAAGGTTATAAGATCAGTGAAATCAACAATGATCTAACAGACTAAACAGGGATAATCTCTGTTAACAAAAATATAAAAGGGGAGAGGATTCATGTCTGAATTTACAAACAAGGATGGATATGACATGCATTCAAAAGAGAAAGGACTACTATACATAAAAAACTTTCTTTGTCATATGTCTAATGGTAACTTACACCCCCCCCAAAACCCCAAAAGCGGGACACATAGCTTAAAAAAAAGAGAGAGGAAACAGAGGGAAGAGGTATGAAATGCTACCAAACAAAAAGAACAGACAAAAACATAAAGGAAAAGAACCAATGGAGGCATAGAGCTACTAAAAAACAAAAAGAAAATGACTATAAAAATTCTAATACATCAATTATTTTCTTAAATGTATGTAGACTGAATTCACCAATAAAAAGATATAGTAGCAGGTTAGATAAAAACAAAATCCAATTAGCCCTGGCTGGTGTGGCTCAGTTGGTTGGAGTGTTCTCTTATAAAGAGTTGAAAGTTTGAGACTTGTGTCTAGGATGTGGGTTCAATTCTCAAACCAAGCAATTATAGGAGGTTGACGTTTCTCTCTTCTATCAATGTTTCTCTCCCTTCTTCTCTATCTTGTGGTAATGGAAAAATGTCCTTGGGTATGAAAAAAAAATTTTTAAATTAAAAAACCCCAAACATATGCTGCCTTCAGGGGATACAGCTAAGCTCTACAGAAAATCACAGGCTCAAAGTGAAAGGGTAGACAATGATTCCCCAAGGAAAAATAACATTTACAGAAAAGCAAACGTAGGCACACTTATATTTGACTACATAGATCTCAAGATGGACAATTTCTTTTTAAATATATTTTTTTATTTATTATTAGACAGAGGGGAAGGAAGGCAAAACAGAGGGAGAGAAGCAACGATGTGTGGTTGCCTCTCGCACACACCCAGCTGTGGACCTGGCTCACAACCCAGGCGTGTTCCCTGACTGGGAATCGAACTGGTGACCCTTTGGTTCGCAGGCCGGTGCTCAATCCACTAAGTCACACCAGCCAGAGCAAAATGGACAATTTCTTAATGATAATGGGGACACTACATCAAGAATACATAACCCTTCCCAATATACACACACTCAAGCAAGGACCACTGAAATATATGAAGCAACTACTAACAAAACTAAAACAGAGAAAGTGACTAAAACACAATTGTTGCTAGGGACCTTAATATTCCACTGACAATCTAACACAGATCATCTAAACAAAAATCAACAGACATATCACTTATATGGTACATTAGACCAAACAGATGTAAATAACATTTCCAGAGTCTTTCATCTCAGAACATCAGATTATACATTCTTCTCCAGTGCACAGGGAATATTGTCAAGGACAGATCACAATGTTAGGTCACAAAACTAGCCTCATCAAATGTGAAAAGATTGAAATGAATACCAAGTATATTCTCTGACCACAATGGTTTGAATTTATAAATCAACTGCAAATAGGAAGTAAATACACAAACGAGATTAAACATTGTACTACTAAAAAGTGACTGGATCAAAGAAGAAATAATAGGTGAGCCTGCAGGGTGACTATATACGTAGAGTAGAGAGACCAATGAGAATGATAATACAACAACACATCAAACCTTCTGGGATGCAGTTAAAGCAGTAACAAGAAGAAAGTTTGTATCATTGCAGTCCTATCTCAATAAACAAGAAGAATCACAAAGTTTGTAAACAAACTTGTATTACATCTGTAAAAACTAGAAAAAGAACAAAAGTAATTCAAAGTCAGCATGAAGAGATATTAAAAATTTGAGAACTGAATGAAATATAGAACAAAATATGCAAAAATTAATACAATAGCCAAATCTTTAAAAATATTAAAATTAACAAATCCTGGTTAGACTCAAAGAAAAAAGAGAAAAGACTCATATAAACAAAATCAGAAATAAAACAGAAGATACAAAGACATCACAGATATATACAAGATCATACTAGAGTACTATGAAAGGGTATATGCCAACAATTCAATAACCTATAAGAAATGGATAAGTTTGTAGAAATATATAACTTTCCTAAACTGAATCATGAAGAATTGAAAAATCTAAATAATTGGTCAACAGTGAGGAAACTGAAACCACTATTAAATGCCTCCAAAAAATAAAGATCCAAGTCCAGATAGCTTAATAGTGAATTCTACCGAATATTCCAAAAAAGATTTTGTACATGTTCTTCTCAAACTCTTCCAAATAACTGAAGAGGCAATATTTTCTGACACATTTTATGAGGCCACCATAACCCTGACACCTAAAACAGGCAAGGATGAACTCAGACCAGTATCTTTGATGAATACAGAAGCAAAAATCCTAAGAAAATAAGAATTAAAAATAATACTACACCATGATCAAATGGAATGCATTTCAGGGGTATAAGAATGGTTAAGCATGTGAAAACTGATCAACTTAATATACCACATTAACAAAACAAAGGATAAAAATCACACCTCATTAATAGATGCAGAAAGAGCATCTGAAGGATACAACATCAATTTATCATTAAAATACTCAGTGAAGTGTATACAAGGAAAGCACTTAAACATAATAAAGCCCATACATAACAAACCCTCAGTCAGTATCAAACTCAGTTATGAAAAACTGAAACCTTCCCGTCTAAAATCAGGAACAAGACAAGGATGCCCAATGATACCACTCTTATTCAGTACTAGAAGTCCCAGACAGAGTAATAAGGCTTGAGAAAGAAATAAAAGGCAACCAAACTGGAAACAAAGAAGTAAAAATCATTTTGTAGATGACATGTTTCTGGATATAGAAAACTCTAGAGTCCACCAAAAACTATTAGAAATAATAAACAATCGTGGCCACTGTGGGCCAGTTGGTTACACTGTTGTTCTAAAACCAAAATGTTCGAGTTTGATTCCTGACAATGGCAAATGCTTAGGTTGCAGATTAAATCCCCAGTACCCACACATGTGGGAGGCAACTGATTGATGCTTCTCTTTCATATTGATGTTTCCCTCTCTCTCTCTATGAAAAGTAATGACAAAATGTCCTCAGGTGTAAATTAAAAAATAAAAAGAAAGGAAAATAAAACCAAGAACAGTAAACTTGCAGGATACAAAATCAAGATACAAAAATTCACTACTTTCCTGCCATGGCTAGGTGGCTTAGTTCATTGGAACACCATCCTGTACACCAAAATGTTGCAGGGTCGATCCCTGGGTGAAGTGCATACAGAATTCAACCCATCAATGTTTCTACTGTCAATGTTTCTCTCTCTCTCTCTCTCAAAGCAACAGGCAAATCCTTGGATGACCATTAAAAAAATTAAATGAATAAAGTTTAAAATCCATTCCTTTTCTATATACTAACAATAGAAAAAAAATTCGTTAAGGCGACTGCAACCAAAATAATAAATACCTAGGAAGACTGTACTCTCAGGGATATAGTTCATTACGAGAATAAATACCTAGGAACAAACTTAAAGGATGTGAAGGACCTATATACTGAAAGCTACACAGCATTATTAAAAGAATAAAAAGACACAATGAAAAGATATCCTATGTTCTGGATTTGAGAAGCAACAGAGTTAAAATGTCTACATTATCCCAAGCAATACACAAATTTAATGCAATCCCCATCAAAATCCCAACATCATTTTTTAAAATAGAACAAAAATTCAACAGATTAGTATGAAACCACAAAAGACCCCAAATACCCAAAGAAATCCTGAAAGAACAAATCTGCAGATATTCTACTATCTGACTTAAAACAATACTACAGGCTTACAATAATCAAAAGAGTATGGTACTGGCAGAAAAACAGACACAAAGAGCAACAGAACAAATTTAAGAGTTCAGAAATAAACCCTCATGGATATGGGCAAATAATTTTTGGCTAAGGATACAAAATGGGGAAAAGAAAGCTTCACAAATAAATGGTGTTGGCAAAAAATTGGAAAGCCACATGCAAAAGATGAAACTAAATTATAGTTTGTCCCAATGTACAAAAATTAATTAAAAATGGATCAAAGACCTAAATGTAATATCTGAAACAATATATTATATAGATGAAAACATACTGCTAATCTTACAGCCCTTTGCTGAGGTCAGCATTTTATGAATTTGATCCCAAAGGTAAGGTAATTAAACAGAAAAACATAAAGTATACCAAACAAAATCTCCTCCAGAATAAAAGAAAACGCCAACAATAAAAAAAAAAAAAGGCAACCAGCTGAATTGGAAAATTTTTTGTGCACAATGGCAGGGACGTGGGTTTGATATCCAAAATATGTATGGAATCCACACAACTACCAAAAAACACACAGTCTAATTAAAAAACGGGCTGAGTACCTGGTCAGAGACTTCTCCCCAAGAAATGGAAGAAGCCAACAGATATATGAGATGTTCACCTTTCACTAATTAGGGAAATACAAATCAAAACGAGACCTGTGAGAATGACTATTATGAACAACATATGGGTACTACGCAGCCATAGAAGAGATACTAACACTTCCAACAACATGGATGGACCCTGAAGATCTTATCCTAAGCAAAATAGGTCAGATTTCACTCATATGTAGGATATAACACTGAAACTCATAGAGACTGACAACAGTATAGTGGTTATCAGGAGTGAGGTGTGCAGATAGTAGAAGGTAAAGGTGACCAAATAAATGGTGATGGAAAATGACATGACTTTGGGTGGTGAGCACATAGTGCAATCTACAGAAGTTGCGTCAAAAAAACATACAATTGAAATCTATGTGACGTTACTAACCAATGTGTTGCCATAAGAAATTTAATATTTTTAAAAAAGGAAAAAGACGTACCAATTTGTAGTTACAAAATTGTCACAGGGATGTAAGTAAAGTACATTAAAGGCAATATAGTAAATAATATTGTAATAATTATGTATAGTACAAAGTAGGTACTGGAAATATTAAAGGACACACTTCATAAAGTATATAACTGTCTAACCACTACGGTGTACACATGAAGTTAATACAAAATAATACTGAATATCAACTGTAATTGAAAATAAAATTAAAAAATATACTTTGACAGACAATTGTCTTAGATATTAACAGACTGAATGGAATTTTAAAACTCTGAAAGAACACACAGGTCTTCCTAGTATGCAAAAAGAAACAAGTTATTTTTGCAACAATGGAAAATTTTTAAGTAGGGATAGTTATAAATTATGAAATTTGACATAAAAAAAGAAAAAAGTAAAAAAAAGAACAAAAAGGGAAAAAAACAAAAAGAAAGAAAAAAAAGGAAAAAAGAAATTTGATATGGAAAAAGTGGAATTACAAATTGGAAAAGAAACTTATAGTACATTTTCATTTTGCTTTTAAAGATTTTATTTATTTATCTTTAGAGAGAAGGGAAGGGGAGAAGACAGGGAGAGAAACATCAATGTGGAAGAAATACATCTACCATTTTTCTCTTGCTTGTTCCCAACTGTGGACCTGATGCACAACCCAGACATATGACCTGACTTTATTTATTTTCAGAGATAGGTGAAGGGAGAAAGGGAGGGAGAGAAATACTCATGTGTGGTTGTCTCTTGCACACCCTCTACTGGGGACCTGGCCCACAAACAAGGTGAGTGGCCTGACTGGGAATCAAACCCGTAACACTTTGGTTCATAGGCTGGTACTCAATCCACTGAGCCACATAAGCTGGGGTGTATCTGCTAATTTTTTAATGTATATGTACTATTTTATAAAAATTTAAAAATAACCATATTTTTATTAAAGCAGAAGGCCTCAAAAAACTGCTGGTAAACTGGTATTGAAACATAAAGATCCTGTTATTTTAAATAAATCACAAAATTACCTTTCATATAATTTCTATTTCTTATATAATCAACATAATTTCTGTTTTCTGATTTGGACAGTAATCAACTATTTTCGCTTTGCAATGACATTTCTCATACTAACCTGCATGCCTTCAGAACTTCTGTGGAATCTGAATATATGGACACAGACATTGATGGTATAATCTGAGGACCAGATTTGAGGCTAATTATAGGCAGGTCTGGTTTTGTAGAGCTTTGTGAATTTTCTAGTTCTTCTCTATTACTTGTGTATAAGTTATCTTGAGGACTGTTAAGGCTAGTAACACTGTGTGTAGTTGTCTGCGCAGTGGATTTTGTGGCGGAAATGACAGAAGAGGGTGAAGAGGTAACAGAATTATTAGTCTTTGTAGGAATACGTTGGTGATTATTACTGGCTTTGTCACTAGCTTTTCCAATCATTGTGGCAGAGATCTGAGGACTGTCTGATATTAGTAAATCTGGTGAGTTACAGTCTCCATGGTTAGAACTGCAAACAGGTTCTGCTATCAGTTGCTGAACATGGTCAGAAAGTCCCTTGACAACAACACAGCCATTAGGTGTGTCTCCAGCATGCCCACTTATTTCAGGCACCAAAGATCTATTTCCTGAAGGTTTGTTCTCTTTGGTAAAATTAATGCCTTGTTGTCCACCTGAGGTAGCGATATGGGAGGAGAGGTGATTCAGAGCAGCTCCCTGTGTTACTGAATTGCTGGGAAGACTTTGATGTCCAGTCTGTTTTTGAATGCTCACACTAGCTGCTTGGAGGTAGTGGGCAGGCCCAGTGGAAAGTGGAGGTTGTTCATCATTAGGTCCTGACATATGTGAACCTTTGTGAAGCACCTAAAAAAAGAGATATAGAGAAATTAAAAACATTGGTTAAATATCGTATTAGTAAACGAAACATTAAGGATTAAAAACATTAAATAAAAGCAAAGTTATAATAAATAAATAATTAAATGTATAATATATTTTATCCTAAATTTTAAAGTTCCCATTACTACCTGATTAAAACAGTTCATATATTTAGGGAACATTATGTAACTGGGCTCCTTAATTGGATTCTATTTATTAGTGTCATAATATTTCTTCACATAACATTTTGAGATTCTTTTTTTCAACTCTGTTGTATACATTTTCATCTTTATAGAAATTTATCAGTAAATTTAGATATGGAAAACCACAGATACAGTCACTACCAATTTAAAGCCACAAACACACACTAAGTGAAACAAGACATTGATCTACAATGTGCTATAAGTTTAATACAGAAAATGTATTCATCAAACCTTTAAAATTGTTAGCCAGCCTTTAATGTAAACCTAGCAGCTATCCTTAATCCATCAAACAAAACTATTAAATCTATAAAAGTATTTGAAGAGATAACATGTAAATTTTCACATTTTCATATCTCCAGCCACAACCCACAAAAATATTTTAGTAGAGTTTCAATGAATTTCTTGGAAAGAGATAGCAATTTTCCCAAATTCACTTTACTAGGAAAATATACTAATATATTAAGTAAATCTGATGCAGTGGTTTAAGTTTTAAACACAGACACATTCTTTTATGGAATAAAAACCTGCAATGAATTAAAAAGGCTTTACCTGAAATTTGGGCTAAAAGTGTCATAAATTGCAATAAAAGTTTCTCATTTCAATTTATTAACTAAGTAATTAATACACTAATTTATCAACACTACTTAAAAGTACTGTGGGAATACTAAAACAATAATGTAAGAGCTCCTAAACTATACCAAGGATAGAACATGAAAGTTAATAACGTCTCAGAAGTTAGAATTATAATCATACATTAACATATTTTTAATTTCAAATTGCATATTATGTGGAACTTTAGAATGATGAATAAAATTTTAGAGTTGCTCCTTTCTGAATTTCATAGTTTAATAACAGGCTAAAAGCCTATTTGCTTTCACGTGAATGGAAATTTGTCAGCAATAACCTGTAAAGTAATAAAAATTGAACGGACAAGATTTATATAAACTAAAGTCACTTTTCATCATCTAATTAAAATTTTCTATCATGGTTTTCACATTGAGTTTCATAGTTTAAAACATCTTGAAACAGCAATGAAGTGTTTCATTCAGATTATCTATATTATCTACTTTAATATTTGACATTTAAGTGACACAAATTAAATACAATATAAATAATTCAGTACAGTAAAACCCCAGCTATATAAAAAATTCATGGTAAAAGCAAATACTGTACCCTAATCAATGATCAAAATATCATCCATAAAAAAGATGTGGGTAGGCAAATCAAAAATTCCATTCATCACCATCAAAATTAACTCATATTTTAAACAAATACAAAATCAGCAACCAAATGAGAAGTAATAATTTTATAACATTCCAAGCTACGGATCAAAGTATTTTAAGTTTATAAAAATTTTTTTTTTAAAGATTTTATTTATTTATTTTTAGAGACAGGAGAAGGGAGGGAGAAAGAGAGGGAGAAAGAGCAATGTATGGTTGCCTCTCACATGGCCCTCACCAGGGACCCGGCCCGCAACCCAGGCATATGCCCTGACCGGGAATTGAACCGGGACCGTCTGGCTCCCAGCCCGCGCTCAATCCACTGAGCTACACCAGCCAGGGCTACAATTTGTTTTAAAGGGAATCCATAGTGGAGAGAAAACAAAGGGACACTTCAAACCTGACTGCAACTTTCATGTGTGTCTAAATGAAGACTAAACAGGATTCCTGATGGATTACAAGCACAATTTTAGCTCTCATAATTACCTGATCATTGACATGTAATAAACAATGAGGAAAATCCAAGGAAATCAGGGTAAAATTTAACTAAAATAAGAAGAAAAACAGTAGCTGCCAACTGCAGGTGAGAATGCACAAATGGCAACTTACCAAGGTGAAAAAAAATAACTAGCTACAATACAGATTTTAAATGATCAGAAGCCAATACAAAAATTGAACATAAATGTACAGACCCTCAAAAACCATATTTAAAGAAATCAAGAAAGAACACTTCCCTATGGATGAAAAACTTCATCAAATATACAAATCCAGAAAGTTAAGGAAATCCTCAATAGTGCACACAAAAAGCTATAATGTACCTGACATGATAATAGCTACAGTAAGAAATCTAAAAGCAGGAATGAAAATGACAAGTCACAGTAAAAGACAAAATTGATATGAAAACCAATATACTTCTCATAAAAACTGGAATCCAGGTATATGGAATGACATGTTCAAAGTAATAAGAAAATAAATTCCAATTGAGAATTCTGTTTAAACTGAGAATGTACTTGAAAAGCAACGGTGAGCTAAAGATTATTTCTCAAAAAGAACCAGCTAATATAGAGGTGCAAAATAATAAAATACTAATATAAAAAATACTAATATATAGTTTACATGAAATAAAATGACAGTGATTAAATATTTAGGACCAGAAGAAGAAATGAACAATAGTCAAAAATTTTTAGATACTATAAATGTAAAAAACTGTGTATATGGATACACTTTATTTCTTGCCATTCAAACATATAAACCATATACTTAAACCAAGTATAACACTATTATTGGGTTTATATGCATATATATACATACATATATATATACACACACATATAAAAGACACTAATATCACAAATGGGAGAGAAAATGAATGAAAGTCACTATTCTGTATTTAAAGATTTCACTGCTATGGTAATATATATTGTCTAATACAATATTGTATATGTTATACACAGTATGAAAAGCAGTAAATATGGCAGAAAAGACAACAGACATTATAGGCAGAAAACAAAGAATAAATGAAAATTAACCACATTAATAACTATATAAATATAAATGGACTGAATATTCTCCCCACAAGCAAAACTTGACAGTTTGCTTATAAATATCAATACACTATATGCAAGAGAAAATTATCTTCGAAGACATAAAAATGTTGAAATTAAAACAGATGACAAATGATGTACTTTGAAAACAGTACCAAAAAGAATTACAATCATATTAATATTAAAGAACAGATTACAGAAAAAATTTAACATGAGAAACATTTTTCAATGGAAAAAGAATTGTTAAATTGAATATATTGCCTTTAAAACCACAAATATGTACCACATAAGACTCTCTTCATAGGAAAAAAAAATTATAGATGTTAAAGAGAAACACACAATTTAACAATAGCTGCAAATTTAAATAGCACATTGTCTATAATTGATATGAAATTAAGTAACAAAATAGGCAATAATATGAAAAAATTTAGCAACACCACAGACCAACTTAACATGTCACATTATAGTATACTTCATTTAACACCAATAAAATATTACATATATTCTTTGCAGTTCATATGAAGTATTGTCCAAAACAGACTGTAGACTAGAAGTGAAAACATGTCTCAATAAAATTAGAAAAGTTAAAGTCAAACAACATGTTAAAAATGGAATTACATTAGATATCAAAACTAAAAAGAAATACCCAAAATTTGGAATATACAAAATAGAATTTTACATATTCCATGGGTTAATTTAGAAGTCACAACAGAAATAAAGAAATTTGATGAAAATCAAAATGTAAAATACCCAAATTTTCTTCAAGCAATACTTAGGTTATTTATAACTTTAGAGACACTGTCAAGGATAAACAAAGTAAGCTACCATATTGCAAAGCCAGGAAGACAAAAAACTGAATACAAGAAAAAAAAAAATAGATTGGAAAAAATCAATGATATAAAAAATAGAATATGAAAGGAAAATTTAGGAGAAAAAAAAATAAAATTTATCTTTAATAAGATTATCCAAACATATATTTTAATAACTAAGTATATAAAAAATAAAAAGAAATAAATTTACCATTTCACAAACAAAAGAGTTGATATCATCACAGATCCTACAAAAACATTTTGGCTGACACTGTACTAATCCTACAGAAAACTCTTTAGGAAGTATAGGGTTATTGTAATTCATTTTAGTAAAGCCTCTTATCCTCTAACACGAAAGCCAGTAAGATAGACTAATATCCTCTTTTTTTTATCGTATTTTTATTTTTTTTTAAAGATTTTATTTATTTATTTTCAGAGAGAGGAGAAGGGAGGGAGAAAGAGCAATGTATGGTTGCCTCTCACATGGCCCTCATGGGGACCTGGCCCGCAACCCAGGCATGTGCCCCGACTAGGAATCGAACCGGGACCCTCTGGTTCCCAGCCCGCGCTCAATCCACTGAGCTACACCATCCGGGCAGACCAATATCCTTAAATACAAGGAAAATACCCTTCAGAAAATATGAGTAATTCAAATTAAGGAATATATAAGAATCATATACCACGACCAATAATGGTTTATCCAAGAAATAAAGGTAGGGTTCACATCTGAAAAATCAATGTAATATATTCAATACAATGAGTAAAAATACTCATTATTAATATAAAGGCAATAGCACCTAAACATGGATGCAGGACAAGAATTTGGCAAAATCCAACACAGACTCTCAGATAACTAGAATGAGCATTTATCAAATTTACAGTTAACATATTTAATCCTGACACACAAAATGCTTTTCCAAAGTAATAGTATATCTGTTATTAGCACTACTACTCAGTAATGTAGTAAATCTTCCAATTAGACAAGAAACAAGAGATAAATTTTTAAAGAGAAGTAAAAAAGTCTTTATTTATGAAATCCACTCTTGCAAAAACAAAACAAAAGCTATAATAATATTACAAAATAAATGAGTTGAGTAAGGTCTCAAGTTAAAAATAAATTATTAATATTTTTACATTCTGATGAAAAAACAATCTGGAAATAAATTAAGAACATACTTCTACTGATAACCATATAAAACACATCTGAAAAATATTCAGAAAAAATTAAGTAGCCCTGGCAGCTATGGTGTGGCTCAGTTAATTGAAGCCTCATGTCTAACCTGAAAGGTTGTGTGGTTCAACCCCTGGCTGAGAGGCAGCCAATCAATGCTTCTTTCTGACACTGATGTTTCTCTCTCTGCTTCCCTTTCTCTCTAAAAGCAATGAAAAAAATGTACACAGGTGAGGATAAAAAACAATTAAATTTAATTAAGAAAAGGAGAACTATGTAAATGTAGAGACATTACATTCATGGTATGAATCACAATTTGCCCCCAAATTGGCTTATACATAAAATACTGCACTTATTAAATGCCAACAGGCATTTGGTACAAATTCATGAGCTGAGACTAAGAATTATATGAAGATCCAAGTCAACACGATAATCATGTCAACTTTGAAAATAATTAAAGTATTAAAATAAATCTAAAATTGTACATGAGCTATGTAATTTAGGTTCAAAACAAAGTTACAGTGATCAAAATTATGTAGACTTAATAAAATATGATAGGTATTAACAAAATAGTCAAAAATTCATCTAAAAACTTGCTAAGTTCATTTTGACAAAGCTAGCTGGGTGAAAAAAATAAAAAAATTCTATAAATGGTAGAATAATAAATACATACCCATATGCAAACTACATATCCTCAAAAAATTTACAAAACTTGAAAGTACAAAACTGCCCTGGCTTGAGTGGCTCAGTGGATTGAGTGCCAGCCTGTGAAGCAAAGGATCGCCAAGTTGATTTGATAGTGACCCCTAAGCTGGAAAATTTCAATTTAAAGTAAGAAGCTGTAAATGTGACAATGTTTATGTTCAAGCCTCTCGTTTCAGAAAACCGCAGATAAGGCTGATCCTAGCACCTGGGAGGACAGCCGGATACCTGGTGCGCCAACAATGAGCAGCCAATAGCTCGACACAGAAATGCTTCAGGCCTGTGTACCTACTCCCCTGAATTCCAAAGCTTACCAACCTGCTTATCCTTGGGTATAAAAACACTGGCCTGAATGAAGAGAGAAAGATGGTCTGTTAGGGTGTGAACCCGCCATCTTCTCAGTTTTCCGGCCATCTGAATAAAACACCATAAAAGATTCAATCGCTGTCATTGCTTATTGGGTTTGGTAGTAACAGGCAGCACAAACGCTAGTGTGTTTTCTGGTTATACATTCCCAGTCAGGGCACATGCCTGGGTGGCAGGCCAGGTCCCCAGTACAGGGTGCGCAAGAGGCAACCACACATTAATGTTTCTCTCCTCTCTTTCTCACTCCCCTCCCCTCACCCTAAAAATAAGTAAAATCTTAAAACAAAACAAAACAAAATCGATCTCCATTAAAAAGAAAAAGTACAGAACCAAAAGTGTGAAAAAACAACAGTAAAAATGCTGTACAAAAGCATAGTAGAAAATCTTTCTAACCTTAGTTCTGGCAAAGATTTTTTTTTAAAGATTTCATTTATTTGTTTTAGAGAGAAGGGAAGGAGAAAGAGAGGGAGAGAAACAGCAATGTGCGGCTGCCTCTTTCACACCACATAGTGGGGACCTGGTCCACAACCCAGGCATGTGCCCTACTGGGAATCAAAGTGGTGACCCTTTCGTTCACAGGCCAGCACTCAATCCACTGAGCTACACCACCAAGCCCAGATTTTTTAAAATATGAGAACAAAAACCACAATAAATACATTTTTATAGAACATTTAGCAAAATTATATATTTCTATTTCAAAGGTATCACTAATAAAGTAAAACATAATTCAGAAACTAGAAGAAATTCTGACAAAACAACCTATGTATCAACTACAAGAAAAATAAACTACACATGATCATCATCATACGAAAAAGCATCTAAGTACAAAACATCTAAATATGGAAAATAATCATGTGATGATTTCTGGCAAGATGGAAGCGTAGGCAGACACACTGTGCCTCCTCACACAACTAAATGAAGAAAAACAGCAATTTAAATAAACAAAAACTGCCAGATCTGAAAGAAAATCAAACTGAGAGGAAGCCCGACAACCAAGGAGTTAAAGACACATTTATCCAGACCGGTAAGCAGGGCAGAGTCCGCTGGCAAAGAAAGAGCGCAGCAAGACCGTGGTTTGTGGAGCAGTACCGGCAATGCTGCAGCTTCCCAGAGAGACCTGAGATGGGTGTGCCTGACCAAAATGGGGCCAGCGCCCCACCCTGTCCACCCCACCCGGACCCAGTGGGCCGAGACTGGTAGACCGGGCGGGTCCTCATTCCGGTGAAGACAATCCAGTAGAAAAAGTGGGGAGCAGAACACACTGCACAACCCATCAACGCAGGGAAATAAAGCCTCAAACCACCGACTGGAAACACCTGTGGGGGTTGAGATGGTGGCGGGAAGAACTCCTGGCCTCACAGAAGAGTTTGTTGGGGAGACCCAGAGGGACTCGGAACTGTGCAGGCCCATCCACCCACCCCGGAGCCAGCAAAGAAAGGCCCAACTTGCTTGTGGGTAGCAGTGTGGGTGTGGAGAGCAGAGCAAGAGCCATTGTTCTCTCAGGCCCTGCCCCCTCAGGCTGTGCCACAACACAACAACTGACTTTCCCTGCCCAGGTGAACACCTTTCCCTTTCCCTAAGGCTCCACCCCTTAAAGTAACAGCTGCACTGAGAAAAAATAAATGGCCCAAATGAAAGAACAGATAAAAAGTTCCAGAAAAAATACAACCAAGTGACAAAGAGATAGCCAACCTATCAGATGCACAGTTCAAAGCACTGGTAATCAGGATGCTCACAGGATTCGAAGAAAAATGGTCGCAATTAGTTGAACAAGTGAAAGATAATATAAAGAAAATGAGGAGAAATCTGTAGGGAACCAATAGGGATGAGAAGGAAACTGGGACTCAAATAAACAGAGTGGACCAGGAGAAAGAAAAAAACAAACAACCAGAAAAGAATGAAGAAATGAGAATTCAAAAAACCGAGGAGAGGCAGAGGAACCTCCTGGACATCTTTAAACGTCCCAACATCCAAGTCATAGGGGTGCCAGAAGGAGAAGGGGAGGACCAAGGGATTGAAAACTTATTAGAACAAATAATGAAGAAGAACTTCCCCGAGCTGGTGAAGGAAACAGAGTTTCAGGAACTCCAGGAAGCGCAGAGAGTCCCAAAGAAGTTGGACCCAAAGAGGAACACACCAAGACACATCATAATGACATTACCCAAGATTAAAAATAAGGAGAGAACCTTACAAGCAGCAAAAGAAGAGGAGAAAGTTACCTATAAAGGAACTCCCATAAGACTGTCAGCTGATTTCTCAAAAGAGACCTTGCAGGCAAGAAGGGGCTGGACAGAGGTGTTCCAAGTCATGAAAGGTAAGCACCTACATCCAAGAATACTCTATCCAGCAAAAATTTTCATTTAGAATGGAAAAGCAGATAAAAGTGCTTCTCAGATATGGTCAAGTTCAAGGAGTTCATCATCACCCAGCCTTCATTATATGGAATGTTAAAGGGATTTATATAAGGCATGGAGGGCTATCAACAGGGGAGTGGTAGGGAGAGAGAGGGGGAAAAGGTGCAGAGAATAAGTAGCATAAATGGTAGGTAGAAAACAGAGAGGGGGAGGTTAAGAACAGTGTAGGAAATGTAGAAGCCAAAGAACTTATGTGTATGACCTATGGACAAAAACTAAAGGGCAGGGAATGGGGGGGGTGGGGGTAGAGGGGAATAAAGGGGGGGAAATGGGACAACTGTAATAACATAGTCAATAAAATATATTAAAAAATAAAGAAAAGAAAATAATCATGTGATTTTATTTGTTATTAGAAAAATACAATCTGAGCATAAATATTAAACATGAGTTAACCATTAACATGTCTAGAATTAGGGATATATCAATATCAAGTGTTAGCAATTATATCAAATAAATGTAATCTCAAACAATACTGTAACGTAAATGCAGAAATGTAAAATACAGTAACTAGATTTAGAGTTTGGAAGATTCTCAAAAGTTTGAACATTTGTAACACATCAACTCCATTGACAGATACAGACTTCTAGATTCAGAAATAAAGAAACACCCACAGAAAGAATTTCATACAAAGGGTCATAGCAGCACTAATGAGAACAACCAAAACAAGAAAATAAAAAAAACACAAGCATTTGTAAAGCAATAGATTAAAATTAAGGAGATATATACCCATCTGATATAATGCAATAATAAATACCTTTTTTTTTTAAAGATTTATTTTATTTTTAGAGAGAGGGGAAGAGAGGGAGAAAGAGAAGGAGACGAACAGCAATGTATGGCTGCTCCTCACATGGCCCCCACGGGGACCTGGCCTGCAACCCAGGCATGTGCCCTGACTGGGAATCGAACCGGGACTGCTTGGTTCCCAGCACGCGCTCAATCCACTGAGCTACACCAGCCAGGGCTAATAAATACCTTTAAGAGTAAACATTAAACATCTAAATGAAATTAGTGGTTCTCTATAACATGAACAGAAGTAGATAGTGACTGCGTCTGGTTACAAAAACACATTATGGGTTATAGATGTACATATGATTCTTGAACAACAGGGGGATTGGTGATGTTGTTCCTAGTGCAATGGAAAACTTCAGTATAACTTAAGGCACTGACAGATATATATGGATTCCTAACTTCCACTTGCTCATTGAACAAAAATTAAGAACATAATTCTACTGATAACCATATAAAACATATCTGACAAACATTTAAAAAGAACTAAGTAGCCCTGGAAGCTAAAGTGTGGCTCATTGGGTCAACTAAACTGAGTTAACTGAAATTAACAAGTCAACTGAAAATAATGTTAATTTTTTTAACCTGCAATTCAAATGTCTTTACTTCAAAGGTCAACTGTATAGAAAAAAACAGAGTTGTAGCAACAAACAGAACAAAATACATTTACAAAAAAACATTACTTACAAACTTTAAATGAGGCAATTTAATTATATATAATCTATATTTTTCATTAAACTATTGGGGAAAGAAACAATTTCACCGTATCATTCACTCATTCAAAACCCTCTTTCGCTCAAAGTAAAATCCATCATCTTTATAAGGGTGAATAAAATCAAAAAGGAAGCTGGTCGCATGTTATTACTCAGAAATTATAGAACTATTTACTTATTTCTAGCTTATACTGAGCCAAGCTAGCCATCTTGAAAATAAAAACACAACTTTCTAAAATTTGTAAGTTTAACCAAAAGCAGTGCTTGGCAGGAAATTTAGAGCAATCAATACACTTAAAAGGAAAAAAAGGCACTGAAATGAATCATCCATGTCTCCTCTCCAGGAAACGAAACAGAACAGCAACTTTAGTTCAGTATAGGCAGAATAAAAAATATTAGGATTTAAAACAGAAACCAAGGAGCCCTGGCTGGTGTAGCTCAGTGGATTGAGCGCGGGCTGGGAACCTAGCAGTCCCGGTTCGATTCCCAGTCAGGGCACATGCCTGGGTTGCGGGCCAGGTCCCCATGAGGGCCATGTGAGAGGCAACCATACATTGCTGTTTCTCTCCCTCTCTTTCTCTCTCCCTTCCCCTCTCTCTAAAAAAAAAATAAAATAAAAAAAAAAAAAACAAAACCAGAAACCAAGGAAAGTGAAAACAGAAAATCAATTAAAAAAAAAAAAATCAGTGAAGCCAAAAGATGATTCTTTAAAAAGATCAATACCATTGATAAAGCGAGGCTACCTGATAGTAAAAAGAAACAAACACAGGTCACCAACTCATAATTACAGAGGTAGAAGATGAACATCACTACAAATCTCATGGTCATTAAAAGTTTATACATCCCTGTGCACACAATCTAATAACCTGCTGACCAACTCACTGAAAGACACAATCTACCTAAAATAACATCAAGAGAAAGGCCAAATCTGAATAAACTTATTAGAACATAAGGAAACTGAATCAATAAAAGTAACTTTTCATAACAAAGTACCATTATGTCCAAGAGAGTTTTCTGGTAAATTCCACCAAACATTTAAGGAAAAAAAAAGTCAGTAGTCTATAATCTGTTCCAGAAAGTAGAAGAGGTAATATTTTATAACTATATTATGAGGTTGGGATAATGATTACCTTAATGTCAAAACCAAATTTACAAAACATCACAAGACAACTATAGACCAAAATGTCTCATCAACACAGATGCAAAAGTCCTCAACAACATACCAGCAAAAGAAAACTATGTATAAAAAGAATCATAAAGTCACTGCCAAGTGTGACTTATCCTAGGAATGCAAGGCTGGTTCAAAGTTAGAAAATCAATCACTATCGTCCATCACATCAGCAGGCTAAAAAAGAAGTATCACATAATCATAAGAGATGCAGAAAAAGCATGTGACAAAATCCAACATCCATCCCTGATAATATTACTCTCTGTGAGGTAAAAATACACAGGAACCTCTTTCACTTTATAAGAATACACGAGAAGCCCTGGCTGGTGCAGCTCAGTGGATTGAGCGCGGGCTGGGAACCAGAGGGTCCCGGTTCGATTCCCAGTCGGGGCACATGCCTGGGTTGCGGGCCAGGTCCC